>CAEFZY010061557.1:0-68872 GCA_903066815.1 Brachyrhaphis roseni
AGGCTACTGACGTAAGTGATGACTAGTAGTAACAAGTGTGGGTGTACACTGATTAGGCACTACAACGATCTCACAGACGATGTGAATAGCACAGATTATTTCTTCATGACTTTGGTTGGATATATTGAGGAGCAAGTGCAGATTTTGTTTTTTAAAATAAAATAAAAAATAGGCAAGCAACAAGTATTTTGTTGAGTAAGAAGGCAAGGCAACTTTATTTATATAGCACCTTTCAGCCATCAGGTTTTAAGTATGATGTGCACATAATTAGATCACATCATCTCCAAAACTGCTCATTGTCAAGGTGTTCCCAGTCTGCTGTGGTCACATATTAAGAGGCCTAAGCGACAGACAATGGTCGAATTGCAACAGGGGAAAATTAAAGGCTAGGACATGTTAATACATTAGGATAAATGCATTGCCATTTATTGAATGCATGCCTGCATAATGGCAGATCAATCAAGACCCAGATAATAACACCTGTAAGGGCACATTGACATCTGAACTGGACCTAAAAGGGGTGGAAGATGGCAGCAAGATTTCTTAGATGAAGTTGTTGGTAAGAGTAGCAGGAGAGGCTGTTTGATGCTTTGGACAATGTTCTGCGGGGAAACCTGGAACTTCCCATCCACCTTGTTCTACTGTTTATTGAAGAGATATTTATCTTGATTTAACTAATGATTAGAGTGTGACTTTGTATAATGATTGGACATTGTGTTACATGAGAGGTCATATGATAGAGTCACATGTAAGGTGTTTAACTAAGCTGAGTTTTAGGCTACAGATCTTTCTTTTTGGAAAGATCTGTAGCATTTTAGTTGCAGAGGCAAAGAAATTTGTTATATTTGACATTTCCCTTTCTTCCTTATTGCTTTGGAGCAATAGGATTTTCTGAGAACAGTTGTATTTTAGGTGAAAATGTTCCTTGGGTCTAAACTCCGAATGAGACCATCTGGCATTCAGCAATTTTGAGACATCCCCTAAGTAAAAGATTGTCGCACATCTCTATGTGGAACGGGAAGTTGATTAACATGTTTATTTGCCTTGCTCTCAGGCTTCAAAGGCACATACTTACATAACATGTATGCCTCCTTCTGTGCTGTTGTAGCCTCTGCTGGCCTGTCTCAGTCTCTGTTCTTTAACCACTGCTGTCGTACAGAGGCCCAGACCAACATGAGCTGTGTTCCTTTTTCCCTGTTTATCTTTTCATTTTCCTCCCACTACTCCTGTCTCTGATCCACAGCAGTGGAAGCAGCTGTTGTTTGTTCATTAACTTTTTCAAGAAGGCACACACACATCCCACAGCCCTAAAGTGGAGCGCTCGTGCCAATCATTCCAGATCTCACACATTTATTCACACATACTCTTATGTATTCACAACTATTCCCCTGTGAACACACGTTTCATCATCATGCTTTTTGTTTGTCTCCTCACCTAATTATAGTAATTGACTTTTCTGAGCGCTAAAGAGTCTTGATATGTTGCATAACGCTGGTTTTGAGAGCATGCCTCCGTTTGATCAGTCAAAAAGTCTGGGGTTAGAGAAAATGAGCCGGCAGATTACACTGGAGGATGTGTGTATCTTGGCACATTCTCAAACCGATTTCCCTCTGAGAGAATCAAACCGAAAAAAGGATGTCAGACTTTTTAGGCCACACACAGTCTTTCTGATCTTTAGATCTCCCTTCCCACCAACCTCTGGCCCCTCTGCCTTTGCATGTCATACATGTGACTGCATGTTGCCCTAGTTTCCTCAGTGAGGTTGTCTTCGTCTCTTGCCAGCAGATACGACAAATTGATTTTCCTTTTTCGATTCCAGGCTGTTTATTTGTTGTTTATAATCATTGTAGGAGTGGATCTGCACCAACTTTTTTTCTGTTGACTGATGATTCATGTAACATTAGTTATGTTTTTTGAACTAAAGACAGAGGAAGCAATTTCTCTATAATTGGTCCTGTCAAACATTATGTAACCCCCAGAGTTATATTATGTACTTGAACAAGATTTAAAGACCCATTTTGTACTCTGCTCTTGAACAGACATGGTGTCTGCTGATATTGCAAGTTTTGTTGTGAATTTTCTGCGCTATTTCACATACAGCCACAATATTAATCCATCACAGTCATGCCATGTTTTTATGCTACCCTTTCCAAAATTTTATATTACAATTCAATATATTCTTTTCCAAGTCAGTACCATTGAGCCCCACCTATTTGTAGTTTAACATCTTAACAAATTTCTCTGTGGAATTTAACTCCAAATTATTTACAGATAATTTGCCCATTCACTGTTTTTTTTTCTTTAAGTTTTTCCATAGGTCATATCTTAAATATTTGAAACAAAGTATTATACTCCATAACCCATCACACATTATAAATTGATTGTGTATATATAATGTATCTCGTATAATCAGTTTGCTGTGTGTGGTATTGTTAGCTGTCAGGGTGAAAGCTAAAGGCTCTCTTCATAGGTGAGGGTAATTTGCATGTAAATAACAATTTCCTAAAAGACCTTCTGTAATGAAAAAGAGATGAAGAATGGAGTCGGTGATCTCACTACGCTCTCTGACATCAGCTGCATAGAAAACAGGTCCAACAGAAAGGCTTTCTTAGAGAAGTAGGACTAAAAATGCAAAAATATTAGCTCATTACGATCAGTTTTATGTCTTAAATTGCTGTAAATCACTAACATTTACAACACACTACAGGAATTAATGCATAAGAGATGCATTTATATCATTACTGGTGAATTATTTAAATGAATACAGTCTTAAAGTGATACTGACCCATCCTGTGTCGTTCATTCATGCACCACGGTTTGTCCTAGTCTGACCCAGCATCCACAGTAACAAGGGGCATCAAATTTTATTGTATTGTCTCCTGTCCTATCGCTAAATGATAAACTGTGTGCTGACTTTGTGTCTGTGTGGAATGCCATTGAAAAGAATGATGGAATAGTTGATAAGGCGAGATCAAAGAGTAGCAGTGATAAATGACTTTCAATTTACTTGTGGTCCTGTGAAACAGTGTCACATAAAATGCCACACCAAGAGGGAAACCATTTGATCCAAGTAACTGCCTTAATAAAAACCTGAGGAGCAGCAAGGATCTTGTAAGTAATTTTATTTTAACATCATGAGTTCATAATCCTTGAAGCAGATTCCATCCAAAATTAACAATAAAATAATTGCTTTGAGGTAATTCTTTTTAGAATCCAGCTTGTAGGAGATGAATATGATCACCTTCGTTGGTCAAGATTCTCCTCATCTTGTTGATTATCCAATGTAAATACAATGTTTGCTTGTTTTTTAGCATATTACATCATCAAGCAAATAATTTTAATCATAGCCAGAATAAATACATAAAGCATAGATAAAAGCGTGGAAAAAAGATTTCAAAAGCAAGATATTATCACTCCTGTTTATAGAACTTAAAGAGTAGACATCTGTTTGTCTGGAAAAGGTGAAAGACATTTCTAAGTGTTTGAAACTCCAGCGAACCAAAGTGAGAACTATTTTCCATAAAGGGAGAAAACGTAATAGCTGGTCTACCAAAACCACTAGAATAGTGCATCAACAACTCATTCAGGAGGTGAAAAAGAAACTAAGAGGTGCTGCAGGCCCCTCTAGCCTCACTAAAGGTCAGTGTTGATGATTCAAAAGTAACGGACCAAAAATGCCGTCCATGAGAGAATTTACAATCTGCTTTGCTGCTTCAGTACTTGAATAACTTACTGTAATTAATTGAGCTGTAAAATTTGCAGGACAAAAACTGGGCTTTAGTTTGTGACACTGAGCTCCTGCTTATTTGGTTACACAGTTAAATAAAGGTCCAAAATTTCTCTTAAGGGGCTTAAAAAAAGACTTTCAAATTACCTTGGTAAAAATCTGGCCTTAAATTGAATTGAGATGCTATTCATGCTCCCAAATTGATAAAACTTGTTTTGAATTATTTAAATGTGACAATGTAACAAAAAAAAAGAAAAAAAATATATAAATGAATAATACTTTGCCACAGCTCTGTAGAACTGTCTGCTTAAAATTTATGATGATTGTCCTCCATGTCGGCAGGAACGGGAAACTATTATTTTGTCAACTAACCAGAACTTATCTCAGTAATTGGGCTGCTTGTAAAAAACTTTGGGAGTTCTTGCTCCTACTTCTATTTTGAATGGGCCGTGTGGAAAAAAGGCTTTTGACAGAAAAAAAAAACAACTCCTGAATACCTGCAATGACAGCAAACCCCCGAGGCAGTCAATGTTAGTTGGTTTACATCTCCAAGACTCCAGCAGAGGTGTACATGCTAAAAAAAGACAGAAAAATAATGCTTCCTGTGGAGGGGAGCATTTCAGGCAAGTTTGGAGATTGTACCACAATAACTTTAGGTGTATTTTTCCTGAGCTGGATGTGATTCCCTGGGGAGAAACCTGACAATTTTCTGCCTGTGTGGAAGTCAGCAGGGAATAATGAAGATTGGAGCTACCGAAAAAGGCACTGGCAAAAGGTCTTTCGGTTCACTGCAGCATTTTTCTGATGATGATTTCAGAATATTACTGTTTCGATTTAAGAAGAGAGGAAGCAAACCAAAGGACATGTTGATTCTTTTGATTCTTTTATTTTCATTTTAGAATAAAATTGCTACTCTGTGTTTCCCTATTTTAAAAGAAACTGAAGTGAGTTGGATATTTATATGTGCTCTGAGCAACCATCAATGTAGGCAAGTGTGAGAAGTGCCGCACACTGACTTTCACGAGAACGTGTTATGAAACTTCAGCGGGGGAGAAAATATAAACTCCAGACATGCACTGAAATTTATCCTCCTGCTGTGATGACACTGAGTCAAATCTAATCTAAGTCTGGGCGCTGGAGATTACACACCATTAAATGAGCAGGATGAGGTGAGCAGCAGCAGCAAGTGATTTCTAACTTATGGTATAAAATTGCTATATGTGCTAAAAAGTCAAGACTGTTGCATAAATGCAGAGAGAAAGAGAGAGTGAGCATATATAAGGGGGAGGACAACTAAGGTAAAGGAGACACAAATTAAGACAGGGAAGTCAGTCAATGTCATGTTTGACTGATGGCTAAAGTAATTGAGCAAAGCAAGACAGAAAAAACAAGAAGGGAATAGAGAGGCTTGCCTACAGTAAACATTAAAGGAAGTAATAAGCCAACCATCAGGCAATTGTTGTGGTAATAGGAGCTGAGGGGAAAGGACGACTTGTGGTGGTTGGATATCTCACTCAGTTTCTCCGGGCTATAAACCAGCTGGGAGGTGGAGGAGGCAACAAAAAAAAAAGAAAACCAAGCAATAGAATAATATATTACCAACAGGAGCAGAGGCGGAAGATGAATATGAGTAAGAAAATGGATGAATGGTTTTTATGATTTCTAAGCTCGGAGAATCTGAGGTGTTGAGGAAACACAGAAGCACATAAGTAGAAAGCTGCATTGTAATAAAAAGAACCCATCAAACACTTAGTTGCCCACTTTGTCAGTGTCATTGCTTCCTCTTTGGCGCCTCCTGCCATTATTACTGCTGTTCCAACTGCGTGCAACATGTACACTGAGCTTATTTTCTCCTTGTACCTTCACAGGTGTTGAAGTGTTTTACAAAGAGTAATTCATGGTTCTTTGGAGCTAAATATGTTATACAAATCTAGAGTAAAGTTATCAGAGCAAAGAATTGGAAGTGAATGGTCTGTTTAATGCTGAGCCACAAAACTTAAGAACTCCATTAAAAAGGCTGTTATTTAGTGAACCTTTTATATGTCCATTGCTTTGGAAAAACCCTGGTATCTTGATGTATGTGGATACATTCCCCAAATAGCATTATTTTTACTTTCCTAATCTAGCACTTAATTACTATAATTGCTGCATTAAGTAGTTCTAACACCTCAAAGTGCTAAAAACCTTTTTGTCCTTCCTTTGTAACAGCTTTCATTTCGAAGAGTGCTAGCACAACTTGGTAGCACTTGGATAAAGGTCAGAAAAGATTTTAGTTTCCAACAATCTGGAAACCCTAAGTAGGGATGGGCAAACAGGAAAAGCAATAATTCCAGTCACCAGCCACTATCTCTGTGAATACCCAACTTGTAGTTGGTTTGTTGAAAAACTCATGATTGTGTGAGGAGGAGAACTGTCTCTTACAAGTCTGAGGCAATGATTCTCGACCTGTTCCCCTGGATCAGCGTCTGAATAAAGCAGAGGGGTTCAGATGTCTTGGTGGATTGACAGATTAGGATCCTGATTGCAGGAATGTAGGTGCTGCTTCAGTCTATTGTGGCAAACAGCTCAGCCAACAGGCAAAGCTCTGAGTTTACTGGTCTGTATATGCTGCAATCCTTGCCTATGTTCATGAAATATGGATCACGACTGAAAAAGAAATTCTGGTTACATGTGACTGGAATGAGCTTTCTGTGTGGAGTGAATGGCTTCAGGCTTAGGCAGGGAAGAGAGAGGTTTTAGTTGAGATGCTGCTTCCTCTCATTGAAAGGAGCAAGCTTCCTTGAATCAGGCATCTGATTAGGATACCACCAACAAGGTGGAAATCTAAAACCTGTGTCAGGGGTGTTTTATCCCTTCTGGCTGGGGAACGCCTTGGTGTCCTCCAGATTGAGCTAAAGATTGAATTTATGTTATTTCAGTAAAGAGTTCACACTTTAAAATCTCATTGACGAGGAACTCCCATGGTACGGCTTTTATATTAACTGTCCTGTAGGATTTCCTTTCACTAATATAAGCTAATGTGTGATTTTTCTGCTTTTTCAGTATTAAATTAGAGTATCTGGAACATGTTTTGTTCTCTTGGAAAATCACAGTTGTTTTGTGGGAGAACATGGGCGGGTTTGTGTGTGTTGGGTCTTATCTTTCTTCTGAACTGAAGCGCTGTTGTCCCACCCAGTGGCCGGTCCACAGGGACCTGGAAAGGAACTGGCTGTGGTGTGCAGCCCTGTAGGCTTTAATTCTTGATAAATGGAAATGTGTGTCACCTGTTAGGACATCTGTGTTCCTTTTTCCTCGTATTTAGTTTTACTGGCAGTTTGAAGCATATTCTCATAAGATAAAATCTGACACGGAGGAGCAGAATAAGGCATGCAGTTATCGATTCAAATGGTATTCAATCAACAAGAAGCCTATTATGTATAGATTTGTAACTGTAATGAAGCTCTAATTCCCAGGCATCATCTTGAGATCTCAGTTGGAGCCTGTTAGATCAATGGAAAAGTTATTTAGGGGCGCACAGAAACTGTCAAGATTATTTCATCTGAGCGCTCTCAGAGCGGACTGCTAGCAGCGGGGCCACTCAGTTCAGAAAGTCTTTCCCTCCACTGAACGATGTGAACCCTGAATAAATTGTTTCAGTCAGAGAGCTGAAGTAAATGTCACAGCAGAGCTTAACAGCATGTCTCACACTTCTGTAAAAGCTAACTGTAAACAAAATGTGAAGAGACAGCCAGTTTATAGGAGTTCATGGTGTCAGAGGATTTGAAGGTCAACCTTTTGTTCCTCTTAAGTGCTAATTTTGGTTTCCAGTAGCTTACTCTTTGAGGAAAACAATAATGTTTAAGCTATATGTGGAAGTAATGGTGGATATAAAGGGGTTATGTATTTTTTGACATATTGGGCCATTTTATAGCACAATCATGTAATTGTTACCTTCAGTTATGAAAGGATTCAAGGATTCCTCAAATATGCGTAAAAGAATCAAAGCAACATTTCAGGTATGTTTTTGATGAGGAAATAACTTTACATCTTTTGTACATAAACTTTTCTAAATTGTTCTAGGGGTTATACTTTAAATAGTTTTTTTATGATGTTTGTAGATTATGTAAAGATACACGAGCAGCACTGTATGACCCTTAGGGCTGTTATCAAAAACTTGAAAATATTTTTTTCTGTTTTTGTGAGATTTGGTGTTGTTTTCTGTTCTATATTTTTCCCTTCTGGGCCATATGCATTTTGTATATCATGGCTTTTTAAATGTTGTTTTCTAAATATGGTTTAACAGTCATTATATTTAGCTCATTGTTACTTATTTGTGAATTATCATGTTCAAATACCCCCTTTCATTAGCTTGAAATTACAGTAATTGTCTACATGTCATAATTCTGCAGAACAATTCTATTCTTCCCTTTTTAATACAGTGGACTTGTATTTAATTAGAAGTCATTACATTAATGTAATTGGTTTAGTCACCTAACCTTTAAAGAGCTTGTTCCCAAACTCAGCAGGTGTCTACCGTCTCTTTTAAATTAGTTACCTTGACAACAGCTTTATTAACAATCACATTAGGTTTAATGAGATCAACTTCAAGTAAGTACAGACCACCACCACAGCTATCTGCTGAATGACAAAGGCCTTAAGACACTGAGCAAATTTCAGAAGAATTGGTAAAAATGTCCAGTTGGAAGGCAAAAATTAATAAAATAAAAAACTAAGGGCTCAAGAGCCTTTGAGCATTAGTGATGAGATGCCTCAGCAGGGCCTTGCTTTACAATTCAGGCAGTTCAGCAAGTTGATAGCCTTTAAAATTCAATGACAGCATTTATTTTATTTAATTTTTTTGCTTCAAAGCTTTACTGCCAAATGTTTAAATCATTTTCTTATTCTATAAATATTAAAAATATGAACTTTTAGGAAGTACATACTTTTTTAAAATTATTTTTTTATTCTTACATAGCCAGCCATTTTTATCAGTAATTAAAAATAATCTTAAGCAGCACAATTCTGAAATATTATTTTGGTATTGGGTACAATTATTGTTTATTAAAACAACAGAGCCAACTTGCTACACTGTAGCAAGTTGGCTTATGATGTAATTTGTATTGTGTCCATTTTAAATTAGTTCTACTTCAAATATGATGTGGAGTTGGAGAAATGTTATTATTGGTATCCACAATGGACACCCTGTGAAGGTTTGTTTTCTGATTAAGTGTTAAATTAGCTAATATCAATCATTTTACTTGGTATGGCTATTCAAGGCAATAAAAGTCCTGGCCAAACCTATGAGAGTGTAAATGAATGTCGCTTACAGTAGATAGGATTGTTGTAGTTGCTGCACACATTGATATTGCAAAGACAACATATTATCCCTCTCTAGTGGATGCATTGTGTTTTTTCTCCTGTTGGTTTGTTTGTCTAATATTGGTGTAAATGAAGGGATTATTTATTCATAGGGCTGCATCGTATATTAATGGCTATGCAAAATGTGGAATTTCTGCTGCTGCTTAAACATAGTAGGACTTTTATTGTTCAGTGCTAACCAGATAAGAAGTGCTCGTTGGTAAGATTACATAGATATGTTGCAATTCCTGACCTGAACTACAAGCAGACGCCACCTTTAAGCCATTTTGTTTATCTTGTACGCTCTGCCTCCATCTTAAGGTCATCTTCCTGCAGCCTTGTACAGACACTAAAAAGCTTCCCCAAAATCAATAGTTGTTTACGGAACAACCACACACAAAAGGCTTGTAATGAATTTCCACTTTCCTCTTTAGAAGTTTGCAAATGAATCCTGGTATTCCTTGCTTTTGATTGCAAATGCCTGGATTGTCTTTTTTTTTATGGAACCTGTTGAATAAATTATCAAGGGTCTCTTTGACATTTAATTCCTGTTTTTTGTAACAGCAGCTCTGTCATATCAGTGGAGATCAGCTGTAAATTGAATGCAGGTTAACCTTTTGTGATGTGCTTTAATTTTTTTTCTGACATCAGTATGCTTCACATCGCTTTCTTTAATTACGTGACCTTATCTTTTAGATAAATCTAACCTCAACATTTAGTCACATGCTCAAAAACGGAGACTTTCATCAACGTCATGTGGACATACTTTGTTCGATATGTCAGCTCGGCATCACGAAGACCAGGAACAATTTCCATCCCTTTTAACTGAATGACTCATGAGCCATTTCTTAGAAAATAGAGAGAATGAGAACTGCAACATTTTAGCCAATCTGTTCTATTGGCTGAATTCATCTTCCTCCTTTTGTGTATTTGTCATTCTTCCAGGTAAGTAATACTTTGTTGACAAGATTGAATTGTTGTGAAGTTCATTCTGGATTCTTGTGCATAAGGGAGTAAAAAGACAGTTTTAAAGGCATTGACCTTCCTGTATGAAGAGCCACTACTGGAACACTGTCAACCCTTTGTGGTTTGAATTGTTTATGTTTTAATGCACACAGCCAGATCCTTTCAACACACTGTTTTTGCAACATCATGTTCCAGGAACATTTTATGCCATAGTTTTGTAAATTATTATTGTATTAAATTGTTCTTATTATAAAAATTGCTTAGATGCATATAGCAAAAAATAGGGAAAAAAAGAAGAAAAGTCTCTTTGATGCTGCTGTTTAAGTAAAAAAAAAAAAAAGATAATTTGGAACTGCTTTAAGGTCCATTTCCAAATTGCTCAAATGTTCTGCATGTTTGAAAGCACATACATGGGGACTCAATTGTTCTCAGTGCTGAACTGTAATTACTGGGGGTTTTTTGCATGTTTTTTTAATGTTTTCACAAGCTGTTAAATTCTTCAATTACTAGTTTTATTTTACTTTTATGAATAAATGTTAATCTTGTTTGGCATGTGACTTAACCAGGCTTTAAATTTTAATTCTCTATGATTAATGTAGACATCACAGCAATAAATGCATGGGGCAGACTTTGATTCTTGTGCCATTTATATAATCTTATTTTCCTTACGGAGAACATTTTTGCTAAAACCCCACCTTATTTTGTACGTTATAAAGCAAAGACAAAAATTAGAAAGTACCTGTTATTTTACTTCCACTCTTTTTTTAAGGGCTTGTTTCTTTCTCTTTCAATTTAGTTTATTACATTTCTTCTATTTTTTTTCCTTTTATGTTGTTCCCACTTTTTTAAATCTCTTTGTAGGATGTCACTTCTCACTTTCTCTCCCACTGGTCATTAAGTCAGTTTTACTTCACCTCTTGCTTCTTTTGCTTTGGGATTTGGAAGCAGTACCCTTATAATGGCCTAATCCTCTTAGCTCAGTGAAACTGCTCAACATTAACCCTCAGATATCCTGCCCTAGGCTGCATACATTAACTGGTTTGCATACTTTCTCTGCTTTTTTTTCCCCATTTGATACAAAATTGTCAAGCATTCTCATCAGTTTTTTTCCTTTTAATTCCAACTACTTCCGCTTGTTGAATGTTATACTTGTAAAATGTGTCAATTCAGAACAGCTTGACTATATGTCCTGCAGAAAAAAGACATCTTTCAAACCCAATTTGTCGCCATGCATCAAAAAATGCTATTAAAGAGCCTCAAGTGTGTAAATATTTTTAATTAGCTAAGCACACTTCAAAGTGTTCAGCTTATGAATATGCAAGGTTATATTGTGGTGTTTTTGTTCCATCCGTTGACAGCCATCTGTCGGATGTCTTTGATGCACACCACATGTTTCCTGCTGTTCAAAATGCCAGCACAGGCTCACACTCAAGTTCACGTCTGCATGCAGGTCTATTGTGTTCAATCAGTTTTAATACATGATGCATTCCAGCAGCGTCATTTAGGGCACACATGATTTCTAAATTTTTAGATATTTTAATTTTCATGCTGTTGAAGGTATGACTTTTGGTTTCGAAAGTGGTGTTCAGAAATCTTTTTTTGTATTTAAGTTTTAGGTGTTAAGATTGAAATAGCTGCTAATGGAAGATATTGGTGATTTATAAAAACACATTTTAGGATAATTTGGGAGAGGCCCTAAGATTTTAGCTTTTGGACAGACAATTTTCAGTTTCATTCACCCTGACTTGTGACGAATCAGTCAAGGAATTAAGCTACCAGGTTGAAAAAGATAACACTTTATGCTGAGAACACTTTTTATTGGATAATAAAAGTTAGATTGTTTCAGGATCAGTAAGAAGGTTTTGAAATAAAAGTGTAAACGACAGACATGTATCTCAACCTGAAGTAGTTTTTTTTTTTTTTTTTTACCTTTTTCTTTTTTGGAATATGAGATTGGGATCAAAATTTAAAATATTAACTTGGTAATCCTTTGAGTATTTTAAACATAAGAATCTGTTTATATCCACTGCCTTTTTACAGAGTTGTGGTAATGTCACCTCTGCTCCCAAAAAATTATTGAAATGACAAACGGGTCAGAAAAAATAGCTTGAATGGCCGTTTTGGTGTTCATTGGTGTATTAAGGTCACAGCTTTACATAAACCGGAGATTTCAAATTTGCCATAAAGTTTTTCTGTTTCATGCAGGACTACCTTTTTTTTTTTTTTGGAAGCAGCCCCATGCTGATACCTAACTACAAATTTCCTCATGTTTCTTTAATGTCCTTTGCCTTTCGCTCTCAGGTTTTCCATCCTTGCAGTCTTCTGCTTCACTCTTTGGCCATTTCTACCTTTTTCTCACACTGAATGATTTCTGCTTATTGTACTTAGTTTTTTTTCTCTGAAATTCTCCCTCTTTTGCCATGCTCTCTGCCTGTATAGGCCTCAGGAAGTGGGTGTGTGCCGTGTGTTGAATTGGTTTAGGGGAGAGAGAGGTAGAGAGAGGAGGGGGAAGGGAGGATACTGATTAAAATAATAAACAGCTGTGTGATAGACTAGGGCTAGTGACCAGTGAGATCAAGAGCAGCAGAGAAGGGGAGAAGATTCAGGATTCCAACTTGGAAGTTTGCTTGACCCTGAATTAGGTTGATTCTAAGGAAGTTTCTTCATCTCAGGGGAATGAAAGAACAGCTCAGCTATTTCTAGTTTAACCTTTTTTTTTCTTCAGCCATCGAAATAATCAGCAGATCTCAACCTCCAGAAGCCAGAAAGTTGCAGTCCTTGTACCGGATTGTGACGCAAAGCCTTGAGGCAGCTCGCTGTGAACATGTGTCTCCAACAAAAAGAAGGCATTCTTTGACTAAGTGGCCCAGCCATGGTAGTGATTAGGAGGGTGTGATGGAGCGAGACCAGACGGGAGTTTGAGACCTGACGGGAGGCTAGTGAGAGAGACGCTGAGGTAGCTGCTTGAGACTTCACTACCTTCACTGAGGGGAAGGAAAAAAGCAGACCATGTGCTTTTTTGTACCAATGATTCTCTTCTTGAAGTGCTTGCAGTTGCGTAGCTGGCAGGAATGAAGTGCTTTTTATCTCGGTAATTGAGGACAACCACCCTGGCCCTGCCCTGGATTGGACTGCTGGACATGGTGTAAACAGCTTCCTTCATGCCCAGAAGGGAAGTGGAGGCAGGGAAGCATAACAGGGTGGAAGGAGAAGCGCCAGTCCCAAAAACCGCACAGGTTCACAGAAGCCGACTTGTTTCTCAAGAGACGAGTTGTTATCTCTTCCCTGCAGACCTCCACCCAAGATTTCTTGGATTTCCCCCTTCAGTTTCAGCGCCTCATTCGTGGCCACAGGAAGTCAAGTGTCAGCCACCAGCTGTGACTTTATTAAACCTCCAGTGGCACCAGTCGTCTTGAAGTCCAAATCCCAGCATGACTGCAGGGCAACTCTAACCCTCTCCACTCAGCTGTATGCCCGCCAGAGGAGGATGCTACTACTGCCATGGGTTGGGATTGGGCGAGCACACGTACACGAGTGCTGCCAAGTGTGTAAGTCATCTGTTTCTGGACTGCGACCTGGGTTAGACCCTCTTATGCTGAAGCTTTTTATAAACACAAACTTTATTTCTCACGGGATCCAAGTTTGTTCAGATCTTGGAATTACTAATGATCTTATTCCTGACCTTGGAGGATTGTACTTTGGTAATAACCACTGGAGAACTTGCCAGATCGTTCTTGGTCTTTAATATTCTGCGGCCACTTTGACTGAGAAGATGTAGAGACTGCAGTGAGTGGGAGGAGCCACAGAACACGCTCAAGAATGATTGGCTTGAACTTCAGTTTGCATGAGCTGCTTGGAAGGTTTGAACAGGTACACATCAATAAATAACTACTCTTTTATTTCCCTTGAGTTTTGTGTTTAAGTAGCATTCATGTGAATTACCAAAACAAATATTTCTTCTGTATATTTTCTGCATTGTCATTATGATGCTCTAGCTGTCTTTATTGGACTTCTTAAGTGCAAATTTGCCAATTTTAATCAAAATTAGACCTGTAATTTATTCACTTTAGTGCCAATGCTATGGTGGGATATGCTCAATATTTCCATTTCCTGCTTTTGATGCCATTTAGTGTTTAGTTTCTAGAGTGTCACTTTTATATTTTTATGCTTAAATCTCGGGTTAAAATCTAGTTTTATAGCTTTGGTTTAATGCTTATGTTTTTCTTTTAAGTATATGTTTTTGCATGTGGAGCTTTTTTTAAAATCAAGATTTTTTTTTTTTTTTTACAAAAAGCACTATCTTGCCAGGTTGCTACCACTACATCCTTTTGCCTGTAACACTTTCACATGCAAGTAAAATACTTTCTTTCTACTGATCTGAGACCATTTGTGGGGACTTAAAACTCTCTATGCTAGTGAGTAACTCACTGATAACATTCATATAGTAGTAAACAGAGGCCAGTTGTTGCTGACTTGATGACCCATGGCGCATAAATGTTTTTTTTGCGTCTGCATGTGGAGAGAAAATGATCTGTCACTACATTGTGAGCCCCTCAGGAAGCACATTGACATACATAAACCGCTGCCTCCAAGTAGTCATTCACTGGGAGAAATGAAATTTAAAGGCTGCTTTGTAAATTAATATGTCTGCCTCTGTATGCCCTCACAGTCTGTGTTCTGTCTTGAGTCTTGAATTAATTTGTGTGGTTGTGTGTGTATAGTCGTCTTTTTATTTTTTTTTATTTTTATGTGGAAACTGAAGTGCAAAAGGAAAGGGAAGCACTTGGGTAATGACTTGAAACGTAGCCAGCTGGGTTAGTTGGAGGGTGTTTTTCTGTCTTTTACTTTAACTGTGTCCATCTAGCTTTCCATCACTCATTCTTAAGGTCTTTGTCTACGCATCTTCACCCTTGGTGTCACATTGCTCTTTCCTTGACCTTTTAGAGCAGTGCCTTTTCTAGGTTATTACCTCTGTAGATCACAGCAGTAGGAGTAAATGGTTAAATGACTATTGATAATCAGTAAATTGCAGCATGTCCGATTCAATGTCAATTTGTTAGTTTTGTGGGAGGTGTTTCTGGACTTTTTGTTTACTCACGAAAACAATTTAAGCTTTTTGAAGTTCTTTTTCCATGATTTTGTTCTTATTGTAGAATAGCAAACCTGTGATATGTGACAGTGCAGCCCAGGTAATCACAGCTTTATAAACCCCATACTTATGTTGGGGCCTTCATATTTCGCAGCCCATCTCTTTGGTGCTGTGATTGAGACTCAAGGATCAGGTGTTCTAGTCTCTCAGATGTCTGTTTGGATCAGGTTCTGCAGTGAATCGTTGCCATGTCAACGCCTCAGATGCTTTTACCAGTTGTATGTCCTTATCTGGGCATGCACATTGACTTGAATTGAATTGGGGTTCTCACCAGGAGTATCATGATAGTTTGTGTTAACAAGAATGAAGTAAAGTTAAGCTTTAGTGGTTGTTTGAGAGATTAAAAGCCCCCATTTTGTTGTTTATCACAAATGGAGTAAAGATTTTAAAAATCTGAAATTGTGGGATGAATGATGAGATTATTAAAAATCTGCTGCTGATTTCCACTGTTTCTTTTTAAAGCTTTAACTTCTGATGCCAACTGTTTCTTATTTCTCTTTAAAAACAGTAAATAACTACATTTTAAATAGTTAATAGCTTTTGTCCTGTAAGAGGGGATTAGTTATTTATATAAGAAGAAATCTGTTCATCTAAAACGGTGTT
This sequence comes from Brachyrhaphis roseni, assembly GCA_903066815.1. Lineage (NCBI taxonomy): Eukaryota > Metazoa > Chordata > Actinopteri > Cyprinodontiformes > Poeciliidae > Brachyrhaphis > Brachyrhaphis roseni. The sequence goes on from CAEFZY010061557.1 coordinate 15,783, forward strand.
TTATTCATTTTCAAATTAAAACTGTTTGGCGAGTATATAAGCATTTGGGAAATTGTAGTTTACTTGTTGCAAACCTGAGAAATGGTACTTTTTAAATACTTCCACGAATACTGGCTCAGTGCAAATGACATAGAAGTATCAGTTAATGATTGGTAATTTTCCACTTATTGTCCATTATTAGTATTATAGTTCTCCAATGTAATGAGACCGTATGTCTCATTGCTACTCCCTCTATCTACACTAATTTTGTCCCAAATGCAAATCTGCTTCAGTGCTCCAGGCAGTTTTACTGTCATCCACAATTTTTGGAGTCTTTATCTTCAGTTGGTTTGAGCCGAGTTGAACGAGCTAAAGGGAGTCCCAGCTGAGAGGACTGAGAGAGAGAAAGGAAAATGGAGCAGTTTTACACATCTAAAAATAAAACATTTGACAGAATCCTCTGCCTACGTCAGCCTGCCTTGTGGTTAAACATTTTCACCCAAATGCTCTTTGAGTTCTGGTTGTGTAACAGATCTGCTCTGTTTAGCACATACTGTTGATTGTGATTGTATGTTGCAGATGCACTACCTGAATAGTTACCTTTATGTTACAAAACCTGATCAAACAGCAGCATGCAGCCAAACCTTCTATACAAACTTGCTTCTGGTCTGGGTCGACTTGCCAGTGCAGTAAAAGAGTAAATGTTAAACTTCTTGAACTCGGAGTTCCTTGTGAAACTTTTCTTCCCTCTGAAAATGTGTGCAGTGTCCCATAAACTCATTTGAGGCTAATCTGTGCATGAAAATCCAATGTTATTGGCTTTGACAGCCTAGAGGTAGCTGCAAAATCCAATGTGGTGTAAAACTAAGAGACCTTTCAGCTTAATTATAAATTTTTTTAATTGAGAAAATCTTTTTTTCTGTTTTTTAGGACATCCAGGCAGAAATTGATGCCCACAATGACATCTACAAGAACGTGGATGGGAACAAATCGAAGATGGTCAAAGCTCTGGGCAACTCGGAGGAAGCAGTGTTCCTGCAACATAGGCTAGATGACATGAACCAACGCTGGAGTGACCTCAAGGCCAAATCAGCCAACATCCGGTAATTAGAAATCTGCCAAACCCTCATTAAGATAGTAGAAGAAAATGTAATGTCCAGAAAGGCCTGGGCAGCCAAAATCCTACAGCTAGCTCCAAAAGATGCAAAATCACAGAGCTATCTCACTCTGATTCATTGGTCAACTGACCAGTAAATCATGCCAGTGACAAAATGAGTTAAAATGAGAATTTTGTAACTAAATACCAAGGCAACAAGCACTTGCAGTGTGCTGATAGCCAAATAGTTTCAGGGAATTAATTTTTCTTTGACTCCTTGTGTGATATTGTGCCTAGCAACCTCCAAATAAACAGTACACTGGGAAACGGGGTTAGATAGCATGTTGTTTAGCTTCTTGTTTAGCATCCAAAGTTATTTTGCAGAAAGCATTTTCATAAGACGATTTTCATTTAAACTATTATAGAATATGACAGAAACATAATTAATAACACAAATTCCTGCAAAAGGTTTCCTCTGTTGACATTTTCACCCTCAGACTTCACTGTTATTGGTTGAGATGTTTTGTTGGAGTGAGACTTGTGATCCATAGGGTTTAGAGCACTTAGCTTTGATTTCTATTTTTTTACCTACAACCTTGCAGAAGTATTTTCTTGAACTGTACGTTTACATCCATTTTATCAGTGTATTTGGAAGAAGCACATAATTGTGAAGTGGAAAGAAAAAAACTTCACAGTTTTCAAAATATTTTAAAAATGAAAGCAGAAAATAAGTAGCATTTGTCCTCCAAATCAATACTTTGTAGAAACGCTTTTCACTGCAGTTACCACTGCTATTTGGTTGTGGTATGTCTCTACCAGCCTGGCAAATCCAGTGAATGTTTGTTCATGCTTCTTTTAAAATTGCTCAGTCTGGATAGAGAACATCTGTGAACATCGGGTTTCCACAGTACTCTCAGCAAAAGTTGGTCTTTGGTCTAATCTCAGAGCACCGTCTTTTATATAACAAACAACTAAAGAGGCTTTGGATTTCTTAGAAAAAAAAATTTCTACCACCAAAGCCAGTATTTCTGAGTGAAATAATAGTTCTGTTAACAGATGCGACCAGTGACTACTTTATAGTTACCTTGAGCCTGAAAAATATATAAAAAAAATAATGCGTAATTTTGTCTGTGATACTTTGTTTTGGTCTTTCACGTATAATCCAAATAAAACTCACTGTAATAGGGGTTTCAGCATGACTGAACTTGAAAATGTTCAGCAGGAATAAATACTTTTCAAGGTGTAAATAAACCACTTTGTATGAGCTGCTGTGATTACGCTCACCAGTGTGGTTCAAGGATGGATATAAGTATGGCTTCTATTACCTTCCAAGGATAAACCTGAATAAAATATGCCACTCTTTGTTCTTGTAGGTGGAGTTAAGCCAACTTTGTCCTTTTCATGTTTTTAAATGTCAAACTTAAATAAAACAGCTTTTTTTCTATAAAAAAAAACCCTAAACAAAGCTGTGCAGTATGCACCCATGTAAAATGCAAAAACCTTCCTAAAAGACCAGAAAGTCTTTTAGGAAGCTGTATGAACGCAAATAACTCTGTGCCAACCACAAGTTTGGCATAAATAAAACAGATCATTAATGTGCACAAGTGTTGATGCTGAAGAAAGTGAGGGAGAAGTGGAGATGACAGGAGCCAGATGGAGACGTTCAAAGTCCAAATGGAGGAGTGGGAAACGAAAGAAGCAGCACAGTAGAGCCACAGTTGCAGGGAGGAAATGTTAGGATGACTAAAGAGAAAAATAAAACCTGCTGGAGGTGATTCTGAATTTAGACTGGGCTTAATTCAGAAACATGAGACTAATTGGACCTGTTGCATAAAGCTATAGTCACTCATGCATAGGAGGGGGGATACAGTGCCTGTTTGTATAATATACAGCCCATTATGGCTTAATTGCAGTACATTTGTAATTAAAGGCAGCTCGTTGGGTAGCAATCGGAGTTCTCTGCTTAGTGTTCAGACACATTACACTCAAAAGGGAGGAGAAAAAGAAGAATTGCTTCCCAGCGTGTAGTACAAGGATTCTCTTTTGTACACAGATAGCTGCTAACTAAAGTGGGCTCCTGTCTACTCAGTACACCCAGCAGCTTTTATTCAATAAACAGGTTTAAGTCACCCACTGAAGTTTTTAAAATGTAAATCTAGGTGTTAAATCTAAATAGGTATCAACAAAAACAGACACAGATGATTCTATAAATTTGTGCAGAGATGAAGCTTACATTTTTTTACACTAAGTGAAGTGTTTAGCTACTTATTTATTTCATTTAAATTATTTTAAGCCATTGTATGATTTAAATCTGGCCGAAAACATTATTTATTTATTTTTTTTACTGTTGAATCATATGAAAAGATGATTTTAAAATAGATCAACAACAGAGAACAATTGACAGGATGAGAAACCAAGAATAGTATCAAAGAGAAAACAGTATCACAACTAAATCATGTGATGTTTGATGGCAGAGCCCACCTGGAGGCGAGTGCGGAGCGCTGGTCACGTCTTCTGGGTCTCCTTGAGGAGCTTTGGCGGTGGATCTGCACAAAGGACGAGGAGCTGGCGAAGCAGATGCCTGTCGGAGGAGATGTGCCCACTTTGCTGCAGCAGCAGAACCACTGCACGGTATGTACTCTCAATATGTCCCTGTTGCACTGTGTAGGATCTCTCTTTATCTGTATATATTTGTTTTCTGTACACATTTATCTATTAACATTCACTTGACACTAATTGATCCAACAGGACTCTTAATATAAAGCTCATGTTCTACACACTGAAGGGGCATTTCTGTCAGTTTAAACCCTCATCTTATTTCCAGCTATTGGGCTCTACATTTTTAATGGTCACATGTCCTCTGGGGGCAAACCCAATATTGAGTGAGTCCTAACTAGCTTCTGTAAAAGAAAAGCAATATTACTCGCCATTGCCATTCTCCAGGGGAAATTAGAGGTGCTTGTGTGCTGTCAATAACGTGCTCAGATCATTTTGTGCCTGGAAATAGACATTAGCTGCCTAACTTGGTCTGCATAAATTATTTTACTAGTTACCCTAAGTTACCATATGCTGCACCCCACACAGTCTTAGATCACTTGGTAGATATCTGTAAAAAGCATAATGTGGTCTTAAATATAAATGTATTTGTTTAATAGAGAATAAAGTCACGTTAAGATATAATTTTTATGAAATTATCAGTGCCACAATAAATAATCACTTTAATTTAACGCATTAAACGTCCTGAAATATAACAGAAAATTTGGAGGAAGACGTAAGTTTGTCTTTCTATCTCTCTTATTGGTGACTCCAAAAGATCTTAAAAAAATCTCCAAAGTTTACTTCTGGACAACTGCAGTCAATGTTTCACTGAGATTATGTTGCATAAATTCATGTAATGCTTTTTAAAGATCTTTAAAAGTGAGTGGGAAGAATCTCATTTTGGGAATACTTACAGTCACAGTAATATCACTGAAAATCATACATTTACATCTAAAAAAAAATCCAAATCATAAGTTCACCCACTTATTTAACCTTTTGAATTCCTAGAATAATTGTTGGCACCATTATGGATTCATAATGGTGAATAAAATTATTTATAAACAATTTATGTTTATAAACTGTCAGCGCATGTAATTTTCTGACTCTTTTATGTCCTCCTCCACCCACTATTGATGTTTTGCACTGAATTATTTGTTCTAAACACCAAGTTTTACAAAAGTTCTTGCAAAATAATTGCTTTGACAAAATTTTTTACCCTTCAGCTACTGTATATCCAAGTTTGTTAGTCTAGCATATTTTAGCACCAAGGCAGTTTAAGTGCTTTACACCATAAAAATATAATTATGCCAACCAGTTATGAAACACAAATAAATGTCACACATCAAATATAAATCAAATATATTGATCAACTCTTATTGATTGAATTTATCCCTGATCTCTTTGCTTCTACTGCTACTGATTCATATTTCTTTTTTTTAAGAATCTGTAGACAAATAAAAGTAGAAAAAAAGTCAAATAAAAACCACCTTATGAATACTCTTCATGAATATTACTATTTCTGATGCTAATTTCAAACAATGAAAGAGAAAACCAAATTGATAGTACATCACTTTCCTAATGTCCTTCTTATTCTAAATGCAAACTATCAAGATAGATAGAGGATGCCCTATAGAGACAGTTTGCGCTTGCAGCAGCAGATGATCAATTATTTGACTGCTATAGTACCTGCTAAGTGTAGTCTACTGATGATTTAATTGGGAATTATTAATAACAAGTAGAGCAGACCACTCATGAAATAATCTCTAAATTCAGTGATTTATTTTTGATTAAGCTGCATGACAGTTGGCCGAAGAAATACTGGTCTTTTTATGCATTTTTGCATAAAAAGACCAGCTATGATGTTATGAGCTAACAGAAGCTGGGTATGAGCATCTTATACTTTTCAGTGACTCAGTAGGGTAGTTGACCCAAACTAAAAATTACTGACCACACAGTCCAATCTTTATGGGCCTCTTTTTTTCTCTCATATTTTTATGGGTTTCATTTCATTCACTCCGTTTTGCCTCTTTTCTTTGCCCTCCTCATTTCTCTTTTCCTTTTACTATTTACATGTTCTTCTCCAGTTCCACACCTTTGAGGATGCAAAAATTGGAATAACCTGAAGAGGGAGGTTGAGGAAAGTTTCATTTTCTCTCTTTGGAGTTTATATTTTCCCCTTGCTTTCTTCTCTGTTTTCCTAATAGGCTGGCCTGAGGTCTCGCTGACCCTTAGAAGGATGAGTAGAACAAAGAGCCGAGGCTTTGAGCAAGTCATGCTCTATTACTTGCCTACACTGACAGGCACAGACTCACAAAGCAACTGTACTCACAAACACAGTTTTTCACTCCAACTGCTCAGTCAGATGAATGGGTTAGTCTGCATTGATGTATGGAAATCAGTATCAGCAAGGTAAGGATGGCTTAGAAGGACTAAGTGGGGAAAAAAACCTATTTCCTCTTTTTTTTTTTTTATTCTGGAAGGTTGGGGGAGATAAAAGAGAAGGGCTAAGCCACTTAGTCCAGCAGAGAGAGACGGATATTGCTGTTATTAAGGAATCAGAGGAAGGAAAAATCTGAGGGAGCACCGATTTAGATCGAGAGTGGAAAGGCAACATCAGACAGAAGCACTGTTAGATGAAAGGAAAATGAAAAATGATGTGGAATTGAGGTAAAGAGCAGATGCATTTTCCACCTTTGTATTTGTATTCAGCCCAATCTAACTCAAACACTGTTATAATCCAATTTGTCATGTTTTTGGCATTATATTATCTTTCAAATATGTGAGCGGGATGGAGCGGTGATTGTTTTCCTGTCTTACATTAATTATTTCTGCGGTCTTTTGTAGTAATTGTCTAAGGGTTATTGTCTGTTGTCTGTTTGCTAAAATCCCATTAAAATATCGCAAATTCAGTTATCTAAAAAAAAACTCCAACAGCTGAATAAACTCCAACCTCTTAAATTTCTGAAAACTACTTCTTTTTTTATTTTTTATCACTGCTCCTTCTGCAACAGCTGGCTGCTTGTTTGTGATGGTAGAAATCTTACATTCTAGTTGTTTGAGAAGAAACTCCAGATGTTTCTGAGTAAATAAGGAAAGAAATGAAAATGTGAGCCGAGTTAATGTTTGTAATCTTCTCATAATTGCGTTAGTATATGCTTATGTAGTTTTAAACACCCTGCTTTAAGCAAGTAAGTTCTTAAAAAAATAGCTGCAGAGACATCTTCATCATTGTGTCTCTATGACTGATTGGACCATTTGCACTTTAACCGACTGAATTACAGGAGCCTGAAATGGATTAGTGCCTTATTCTCTCTTGGAAAGGAAGAGTCCTTATCAGACTCAAAGTTGTCTCTTTTTGGTTAACTTTTAATTGTTTTCACTTAATATATTTTTTCAAATTTGTTTTACTTCTGCAGGGCGACAATATTATGGTACTTAATATGCCAGTCAACCTGCCGGGTGCATGAACAACAATACATCCATGTTATTCCCCATAATGTGGTTTTGTGAACAGCTGCATAAAAAGACTCCAACATTAAAGCTACACAAATTAGTGTTGTTCAGTGATGTTCTGCCCTTGTAGCTATTTTGATTTGATCAGACAGATTTCTAACTTTTACTTTGAGTTGTTATAGAAAAGCTGTTGCTTTGTGACAATCTAGAGCTTTTTGGATAATGGGAACCATTAAACAGCATATCTGGCTTTTGTTGTTTTTTATTATTGTTAGTTTTCCTCAGCTTTAATGTGTTTTGTGTTGCATTTGTTAAAAACCATAATTTGACAGCTCCCAAAAAGCTGTGAAAACATGGTTAAGGTCAGAAGTGTTCATCAGTAGCATGATGCAAAATAAATTTTAAGCTGTTATTTTTTTGAGGAGAACTGACAAAATGTATTTTTAAAAGCAAGAGTTTAATGCAGTTTTAATCAAACACACAAAATTAGGAGAATAGGGTCAAAGTTTTACATATGCTTCCACTAATTTGGATAAAGAGTTCTTTGGATTTTGTAAATCATACATTTTAGTTCCCATCAACAGGCAGGCAGGATTTTTATCAATACCTCATTTTAAATGGTTCAGTATGGTAGAGGCTGGGGAATACCAGCAATTTATTGCTGTCATGCCTCATCCAGAGCCAATTTGATGTGATTTTGGGATCATCAAAAGAAGAGTCCTTATCAGACTCATAGTTGTTTCTGTTTGAACATCAATTTTTGTCCAATTTTAAACTACAGGAATTTGGAGTTAGTTCTCTTTTAATATTTTATCCATTTATGCAATGGAAAGGTTTCCTGTTTACAAGAACCAAGCCTGGAAGCGATTGTTCTATCCGACATGTAAGAAAGAAAAAAAATATCTTGTTTAAAACAACAACCACCTTTTTCAAGACAACAGTAAATGCAAGGAGAAGGGAGCTATTACATTTTCAGGCTGAATAACTCTGAGGCTTCCTCCTTCTGAAACTGTACATGGATTCAAAAGGTAATTTGGCCCAGACAACACAAGCTCAAACATTTGCCTCCTCTAAATGGGAAGTCATCAGCGTCTTGTAATTTATTTGGATGCGAGCAAGCCTCTGTTGCTGAGCCTGCTTGAATTTATGTAATTTCCTGCCCCGCAGTTAAGATACGGTTACTTTAAAGTTGTTGTTTTTTTCTGAAAAGAGGTGTAGTTGTTTGGTGTATAGCATGGGGGCTGAGATAGTGGGATTTTGAGAGGAGGAAGAGGGATGTTTGGCAGAGCTCTGAAAGGAGCTGTGTGGTGATGTTATCTCATTGGCGCCACAGCACAGAGCACATGGAGATAAGAGTTTACAGCGACATTCAGGAAGAACGCTTACAATGACCTGTACACAAACGTTGGCACACACAAAATATCTCACCTGCAGGAATACACACAGACACAACCAAGGTCAGCGTGACTTCTACTGACAAGATGTCTCTCCAGAGCATTACAGTACATTATAAGAGTCATCTATTCCTCTGCTCTTTACAGATCATAGAGGTCTACACCACATTGTGATGTTTTTGAAAAAAAAAAAAAAGTATTCAGAAAAAATAGAATGCTGATCTCTGATTTTTTTTTATTTAACGTCAAAGCCTTGGTCTCTTCATTCATAAATAATATGGGGCTTGTATGGAACAATGTTGTTGTTTTTTCTTAATTTTTTAATTATGATTTGTTTGTGTCATATTTATGTCAATACATATCAAATTAAAAGGTTTGATTTATCAAAACAATGTTCATGCAATACAGAGTGAATTCATATGCATCAGAGGTGCCATTAGTTTTAGCCCATCTACAGCTGTAATTCTGATACTAATGCAGAATTACAGAAAGATCTTCTGGGTTCCCATGTGGATTACAATAAAATGCCTCCCGCCCCCCGAGAAAAAAAGAAATGAACTCTGCACACACATCGTTCAACCAGACATAAGCCTATACACATATTTAGTTTTCAAACTCCACTGAAGTTTATTTCACACTTAAGGTTGCAACAAAATGCACTACAATCCATCTTTACAGTGAAACACTTTTATGTAACTTTTTTTTTCATTCATTCATACCGCTTCCTGCGCGCCCCCTGCAATAGCATGGCGGCGCCCCTAGGGGACGCGCCCCACACTTTGGGAACCACTGTACTAATGATGGAGAAACACAAACAATAACACTGGGGAAAAAAAATCAGCCTTTTCCTACTTGGTAATTGACTTGAAGTATATTTTTCTCTTGGTTCCAACTCATAAAGTGTTTAGGTTCGTAAAGCTATATTAAGAAAATAACACTGTTTAGTATTGTTTTCAACAAAGACTCAGATTGAATTTGTAATAATAAAAACAACTTACTCAAAAGGTGTAGAGTATGTTTCCACTTCACAGCTCATCTGTTTACACCTCTCCTGGTCTTCCTCTCTCTCCTCGGTCTCGGTCTTTTGTTTGCTCACTTTTTGAGTAACCTGCATATTATATCTGGCATGTAAATTTGTGGGAAGTCATTGGAATGGAGCAAACCATTTATTAGCAGAGATGATCTAATTTTTGTTGAGCGTGATGCTCTCTTTCAGCATGACGAACCGCGGGATTCTGTGTGAAATTGATGTTAGGGAAGTGTGAGCTTTAATTTAGGGGAAATTTTCTCCACGAGATGATAGTTTTTGTTGTTTTAAAAGTAAAAAAATAAATAAATAACCTGCATTTACAGCTTCACATAGATTGTGTCATCAGTGTAAATCCAGTGTGTTGTAATCTGGTCATTTCTCAGTGTTGACTGGCCAGATGATTTTTGGCATCCAATTTTTTCAGCCTTTGTTGTTTTAATGAGTGTACCACTTTATCAAAGTGAATGATCCAATTTAAAGAACTTGCTTCAGTGTCTTCAACTACACGGGCTCTTGAGAAAGCAATTCTACACTCCAGTAAGCAATGAAGGCCCACCATGTCAGTGTAAGTATGTGGATAGATAGACATTGAGATATAAATCAGTAGATATTTAAGAACAATTGTACCCTAGGAAACTGTGTAGAATGGTATAGGCTAGAACGTTGCATTGGGGGAACTTGTCAGAGTTTCAGCACATCTGTGTGACAGAGATCAAGCTAAGTGACATTACCTCTGGATTTTATAGTAATAATCCATTCAAGTTCACTTCCTTATTTTTCTGTGCATCACTTATCCAATTGTACAGACCTCTGGAAGGTCTCTATGCACTTGTCCCAAGAGCTGCTACTATCCTGACGTAGCTGCTTTCCTCCTCTTTTTTTCAAATTACTGTAGCTGTAATTTGAAAAAAAAAAAAGTGAATTAATTAGTTTTTTAGTTGAAGGATAAAAAACTGCCAACATAAGATAAGTATAAGCAGTAATCTGCACATTCAGCGGGTTCATTTGGAGTTTACAGATGCAAACACAATCAGAAAATATAAATCAAAATTGCTGCAAATTGCAGAGAAAATACATCATGATTTTTGGAAATGTCTTTGGTTTGTTTTAGCAAATAATTTCCCACAATTGCTATTTCTTTTTGGCATAAACTCAATTTTATTAGGTACTGAAGTCTCTTTCTCCATGACTCTTTGTTTCTCCTGCAGACTCTTTGCTCTGAACTGAAGGAACGCGAGCATTTGGTAATCAGCACTTTGGACCAGGCCAGGATGTTTCTCGCTGACCAACCCATTGAGGGACCTGGAGAGCCGCGGAAAAATCTGCAGCCAAAGACTGGTTAGTGCTTATTTTATTTAAAGACACCTGATTCACAATTTTTTTGGTCATTTTTGGCTTCCTCAGTTTGGGCAGATCTAAATGACTTATTATGATGTCACAATCTAAAACAGTAATCAGATGCTTACACTGTGATGAGACTTTGATAACGAAAAGGTTAATAACTGGGCAATAATCACTACTGATAAAAATAATGTTAATATTACTACTTGGCAGTATGGAGTTGTAACGAGTTGGTAATAATGGCATATTTCATATTAAATGTAATATCTGTAATGTCTGGATAAATATGGACAATGAAAATAAGATTATGGAAAAACATTTCTATTCCCAGAAGTTATTTTCTTACTGCATTGTTAAATGTTGTCCTTTTCCTTCTATCCTTTATTCTTTGTTTCTTTTTTTTTCCCTTCCTTTTTTCCTCTTCGTACATGTCTGTGTCCTTCCTCCATTATGTCATCCCAGCTTTACTTCATTTGGTCCTTCCTTCCTTTCTTGTCCAAATATTGTAGTTTTATTTCAGAGCAGTCACATCATCTAATTACCAAGCTGTAATAGGAAGTGCTATCCTTATCTCACATCAGATAATTTTGACTTTGAGAGCCGCATTTGCTTGACATGAGATAGATAAGGGATTATATATTCTGTAAGGAAAATACAATCACATTAGATCTTTTTTATCTCTTGGTGATTGAATCTGGAAAGATTTTTGTTTGTTTAAACTGGCATGATTGTATTGATCTGATAGATGCATGTTTGTCCATGACAAACAGTGGTGGACAGATTTATTATCCTTTTGTGTATACACATTTCAAACTCTCCTAGGAATGACTTTCCCATAAATTTTTGTGAGATGTTACAGTCAATAATAATGAAAGAAGTTATTTTGGACATGAATCTTATAACAGTGCTTGTTACATTTAGTTTGTGGAACATTTTTACACAAAGCAACCTTTGCTCTGTTCTTTCTTCTTTCCTTTTTAAAGACTTGACTACTTTTTGATGCCTTTTGTTCAACTCTCAGTAAATCGACAATAAATGTCTAGAAAGTAAGAAATAAATGGTACATCAGCTCTTTCAACTCATCAGCACATTTCATCTGAAACTGGAATTTATTTATTTAAAAAAAAAAACCCAACTTAAGCCAAACTAATGTGTCTGCTTTCTGTGATTGACGATTAGTTAAGCAAATTGCTTAAAACTAATTTTTCTCACTAAGCTCAATGCTAGATTTTCTGTTATTACACTTTATCTGGAGCACTTGGCTTCTATTTTTCAAACTTGTGTGCATGTAGGGATATGGCTGAGGAAAAGATAAAAAGAGAAAGATTACTGAGTTGCAACAGGTGAAGAATGATTTTTCAGTCACCACACATGAGATGAGACCTTAGACATCATAAAAACTGCTCATCTTTCTCAGCAGTTAAAATGGTATTTAGGGAGCAGTTATCACTTCTGCCAGCTTTTTCCTCTGTGGTGGCATCATCTGATCTTTAGCAATTACCCTATCCACTCACCTTTCCTGCTTGCTCTTTCCCTCTTTCTCTCTGTCTCTCTTTTTTATTTTCTTCTGGCCACTTTCATGATGGCTGCCTTCTGCTCTTGTTCACTGCCGTTTCTTCAGATGTTTTTGCTACTTATTTTTCTGCATTCAAATTCTTTCTGGTGATATTTTCTCAAACCTACCAGAGAGGACACACAAATTTCACATTACACGCTCCACTTATTAAAATTCAAGGGTGATTGCAGCCTTATTATGCCAGGTGCTATTGCAGTTTGAGTTCAGGTTTTGGGTTGGCTATTTAGTCATTTTTATTTTTGAACCTGCAGCAAAAGGTAATGTTCAAACAAGAGGCAGCTGATAAACTTTGTCTTCTTAAGCTGTTGCCCATTTTTTTGGGATTTAATTTTTAACAACTAGAGTTTGTTTTTTTTTTGTAGAGTGCAACTTTTGTGTTGCAACTTAGTAAAAAAAAAATTTAGATAAAAATTTATGCAGGAAGAGATTTTTGTGCTTTTACATGCATCGTCTGGTTATAAAAAGAAGACATGTAATATAAAACACATGTATAAAAAACCCCAAAAAACTAATTTCAGTTTGACCAGAAAAGCTTTTTTGGAGCATTTATAACCCAGGATTGGACAGAAGACATCTCTGCCAACAGTGAATCTTATTTGTGATATTGCTGTAAATAATGTGGATATATGAAGTTTGATTATCTAGATCCATGGATTGTTGTGTGCCCTTTTTTAAATGTTTTTTTTAAATGTATTTAAAATATTTAGGTTGCTTAGCCTGTATCTCCTGGCAGGAGGGCAATGGAAAATCATCCTCAGGCGGCAAATGTGACTTTGTGTTATTTAAAATATTTATCAATGCACACTGTCACTTTTGAACAAAAGCCCTTTTCCAGAGTTGTCCAAAATTTAGAAAAACATGACTTCCTTCATCTATTTTCCATTTAAATCAGACTGAAATAACATTAGTTAAAAGGGCTGTACATGTTTTGAAAATTAAAAAGCTGGTGTAGTTGTTAAAGATGTCATTCTCATTACCAAGTAGAAAGTTTCAAAAAGCTAAAAACATTAGAAAATATGCATGTTTTTCATTGAATACATATTTTCTTCTGACATTTCAGCAGAACTCACCCCAGAGGAGAAGGCCCGAGGACTGGCCCGGGCCATCCGCAAGCAGACTGGGGAGGTGAGGGAGCGGTGGGAGCGGCTGAAGGGACACGTGGGAGGCTGGCAGGCTCAGGTGGAGCAAGCTTTGGAGCGACTCCAGGACCTGCAGAGCTCCATGGACCAACTCGACCTGCATTTGACACGAGCAGAGGAGACCAAAGCTACCTGGCAGCCAGTGGGCGACCTGCTCATCGACTCTCTTCAGGACCACATCGATCAGACATCAGTGAGTTTGTTGACCTCTGCAATTTCTTATTTATGGTTTGGAAGTCATTGTCAGGCAAACTTACAGGATGACATGCAAAAATACGACTGGTTATGTTTTTCAATGACTCATTCAACAGAAGCTTGATTGTGAATAATGTATGAAATACTGCAAGAATCCGCCTCTCTGTGAAACGTATAGTTTCACAAATATCGCCACCCTTGGTAAAGGTGTGAGAAAACCTTTAAAAAAAAAAAGGTATTTCCTTTAAAATAGGATATTTCACTCTAACAGACAGTGAAACAATTTGACTACCTCTAGCAAAGTACCACAATCATTTGCTCTTGTTTATACTTTTCTTTTTTGAGTTAATCAAACCATCTGGAGGTTTTTAACTCATAATCTGAAAGACAGATCTGGGTTTATTTTGTAGCATGCACAGTGAGCGGGGTGGCAGGGATTAAAAAAAATTCCCAAGGCTCACAGTTGAAGAACCCGCTGGAAAGAATGGAATGACGTCTCTGTTTTGATAAGAACCATTAGACCCTTATGCCCAACCAGTTAATTGGGAAGGAGCTGCTTTAACCTCATGCTGAGACTAAGATTAGCACGCAATCCTGGAAGGTCTGGAGTAGAATAAGACAAGAACATTTAGAAAACCACATTATAACGGTAACTATGGGGGAAGATCTACAACATCATAGGCTTGTTTCTGTTCCAATTACCAAGGGAAACTTCTTAGAGTACTTGACATAAAGCACCTTTTGGGGGAATTTTTTAGGGGCAGTGCTTTTATTCATAATACCTTAAGCAAAAATAGCAGCTGGGAGAGAAAACTTTCTCTGTTTCCTCTTTACAATCACTGAATTTTAGAGAAAATTTTAAAAAATCTTCTACATAAAAATGCTTCAACCCCCAATCTGAATGGTGCATATTTGACCTATAATCAATAAACTAAAAACAGAAAACTAGATAAAAAGCAGGTTGTCGTAGTAGCACTGGTACATGTTCAGCTTTTTTGTCTGTGAAGTTTACTCTCAAAGGGAGTGTTCAACATACTTTAACTCCCGTTATCCAGCGCTGTTGGATCTCATTACCCGATCATTAAACAAGGTTGCCCTCTGCTCTCTGCCACCAGCCAACACATGAGGGAGTGAAAGAACTATGTTGCTCACAGATCATTATATACAATGTTTGCTTGTGCTTAAAGAGCAAATTTTTACAAAAAAATCATCTCTGTCATTCACTTCAATCCTAAGTGCTTCGCCAATATCAAAGATCATTCTGTGTTAAACATAAAAGCAGATATTTTTATAGAAGTGTTAATCCATATTTAACTGCAAGAAATGTTTTGTTTACATGTAAAAACAAATGCCAGACTGGAAGCTACCAACAGATCGCACACACTGTTTTACACCACATGATCTTGGAATAGAGTGAATTAAAAACCTGTACACTGAGTCGAAGAGAAGAGCAAGAAAGAGACTTAGAGATTAAGTGAGGTGCTGAAGGCAAATTAAGGTAATTGTAGCAGTATTGGTACCCCACTACCAGATCAATGGTTGGATGTTTCCAAATTTTTCCAAAGAGGTTTTGCTACCACAATAGAAAATAAATCTGTTTTCAGGATTTTTACATATCTTTATCAGTGGTGTCAGTCAGA
Organism: Brachyrhaphis roseni; assembly: GCA_903066815.1. Lineage (NCBI taxonomy): Eukaryota > Metazoa > Chordata > Actinopteri > Cyprinodontiformes > Poeciliidae > Brachyrhaphis > Brachyrhaphis roseni. The sequence continues at coordinate 31,164 of CAEFZY010061557.1, forward strand.
GTGAAGGGTGCTTTTTACAGGCTGTGTTCCTTTTTCTGTCTAAACAACAAAGTTCCCCTCTATTTGCTTTTGCCTTCGGTTTGCTGATTCAGTCATTAGTTTGCATCATTCATCAATTCAATGATGTCTCTTCTCAGAGACTGAAGACAATTTCTTAACAAGAAGAAACATGACAGCAGTGAGCATGGCAAAGGAAAAAGTCAATTTTAGTCAGATTCACATTTTCTCTGTTCTATCATACACCTCAGAGGTTTGAGAGTTTTGTTTTTCTTTCATTATGCTCATTTTCATGGAAACAAAGGGGGTATTTAGTCTTTTCCAGAATGCTCTGCAGTTTCACAGACATAAATGTGAAATTGGTGAGATTAAACAATAATTATGGTACATGGTTCTTCCTGCAGGCCTTCAGGGAGGAGATCACCCCCCTCCGTCAGGATGTCCGGGTAGTCAACGAACTTGCTGCTGAGCTCACACCGCTGGACATCCAGCTGTCTTCTACTGCCTCCAGACAACTGGACCAACTCAACATGAGATGGAAGAATCTGCAGGTATTTTAAATACTTTAGTTTTTATTTTTGCATTTCTTTTATAATTGTGTCTTTGGTTTTTCCCTCTGCAGTGTATTTGAGTGTCGCCTGCTGTCTGCCTGTCTTTTTCTCTATTTCATGCTTTGCAACAATTTGACTTTGTGTCGTTTGTGCAGCACTTTTGTCTCTGCACATCAGTGGATGTTGTTCTTGCAGCACACCAGTCACATCTCTGGTTCTCTGCAAGCTTGATAGTCTTGGTCTGATCCGCTGTGGTGCCTGCTGAGCTTTCTCAGACTGGAAAGAGTCTAGCCCCGAAGAGAAATCCATTTCGCTACTAGTCATCATTCAAGAGGGGAAGGGGGCTTGTTGGGAATTAGAGATTGAAATACTGTAGTTTTTTTATGAGCAATGTAAGACATTCTTGCAGAAATTTTAGTAAATGGGGTCTTACATTGGGAAGAATTCCTCAGAACACAGGTTAAAATGATGTTGTGGTGATTCCTTTGGTGTCCAGTTATGGCTCTATTTTTTACAGAAACTGATTTCAAAGACAGTGTTGCCCCACAGCAGGCTCGGATTTGATAAATTAGTCAAAGATGTGGCCGAATAAATGTATCAAAGATGCAGCAAGAGCGCAGTAAAAAAGCCATCTTGGGGGAAAAAAAGCTGTTCAAGTTATTCTGTTTAAGTGTGACTCTGCCTCAGGGGGAAAACTGTCGAGCTGGACTAAATAGTAGTAATGTGATATTTCCATGCACTGCACAGGCTCCCATTAATGGTCTTTTTTTTGCCATTAAAGTGATCATAAGTCACACACTGAGGCGGACAATGACAGCATTTTTATTGGACTGGCTCCTTTTGGTCTTGTTTTGTTTCAGCCTGCAGGAAGGCAGCAGCTTCACTAATAAGCCTGGTCCGACTGCACGGCCTGATGATTTGGTTTCATATGCAGACTGGAACCATCTGTCTCTCTGTGGTACAGTAAGCAAAAAATCATTAGCAGCTGAAAAAAAAAACAAAACAAAAAAAACAAGAGGCATGACTACTGGCCTTTTTTTGTGCCCATTATCAGGATCACAGTGTGGGCATCTGTGAGCTGGCTGTCATCATGTCTGTGCAGATGTGCAAGGCTCACTGTGCTGCCACTCACAGAAATGAGGCAAAGCAAACAGACCGCCATGTACAGTGGACTTCAGGTGCGCTGGCTGAGATGTCAATACAAGGCTCTTAAAGGAGTTTTATGTGATTGAGCATGAAGCTTCACATTTTGCTCCCTTGATATGGAGGTTGACTGCTCTTCTTACAGAAACATTTTTGTTTTGAAGTTGTGATTGACTGTAGAATTAACAAACTTTCATTTAGTATCTTGATAATAATTTTCATATTCAGATTGTGTACATCTTTGTGTTGTGGGTGTTATTGCACTGGATTGATGTTAAACTATATTTGTGCATCAAATGTGAAGTTGATGTTAATTTAAGTCTAAATAAATCATTTGAATTTAGCACATACAATAAATATAGATTTAGAAAAAAAAAATGAATCTCAGGTATGCAATTTTTTTTTAATTGATGCTGCTGTTTCTAAAAAGGCTCACAAATTGAATTACACCATGAATTTCTGTAAGGTTCTTTCTTGTCCATCATCACATTATGCCAATTTCAATGCAACACTGTAAAACAAAATCACAACTGGATGATGTTTCCATTTTTGGGAATTAGATGGCAGCAATATACTTCTACAAAGAGATTTGGTATTTATACAACATGAATCAGCAAACTTGACTGTGTTAAGACCAAAGGCAGTTTGGGGCGATTTTGCAAAATTTTTTTATGTTGCTTGTTGAATAAAAAAATGTATCAGGGATCTTGAATGTTTGTGCTTAGTGTTTCTTGGTAAGGATAACCTTTAAAAACTATTTCTTTCCAAAACCTTTGTTTTGAGGTAGAATTTCTAATTGGATTGAATGGTTCTGGAGGGTCCTTATAGTTTGCAGTAGCTTGATGGAGGTTTCTAAAAATTGCTAATACTGAAGGGGCTCGCAAGGCCAACTGAAAATATTCATTGCTCTCTAACATCATGATGTCCTTCCCAGTTTAATGAACTCTGTGCACAATTGGCTTTTATCCATACATAGTCGCTTCCAGCCTTGCATATTTCTAACTCGGTAATAGTTTCCCTTATTTTAGAAAGGAGATATCACTTATTTTTCCTTCTTCCTAGAATGAAACAATAAGGGTTTTTATGGTATTAGAAAACAATTATGGTAATAAATTGCCATTTGTCTGTAATAAGTATTCAGTCTCTTTTTGACCAGTCTATCTGAAGTGGTTTTTTTGACTCAGTCTAATTTGGCCAGGGGGGAAAAAAGCACTAAAAATAATAAAAATAGGCAATTAGCAATCAGATATCAACGTTAACTTTAAAAATTATTTTTGGTGGATTTTCAAGTTCTGAAAATCAATGAAAACGTGTGAAAATGTCTCAATAGAATAATGATCTGTTTTTATTTTATTTCTTAGTAGACTTCATTTTTGTTGCAACGGTCTGGAGGTTTTGCACTGTGGTCTTGTGTGATCATTCATGCTGTGCCTGTCCTGCCTTCACATAATGATCGGGGTAGTTTGTGGCCCTGGCAGAGCTCTGCTTATTTGTTGATCTTGACAAGCTCTCGTCATACGTAGCTGGCCATGCCATTGACAATTTGAAGCAGCCCCGAAGGAATTGCAGGTTTGGCGAAGATGCACTGTCTCGACTGATTGATGCCTGACAACATTTTGTTTGCTTAGGTCAGCCTTCACACAGACCTACATATCTGTTTTTTTTTCCTGAAGACAGCAGGAAAACTTTGCTTTATAGTCTTTTGATTGCTCAGTAGTTTCTGCCCACTTGCAGACTGAGCTGGAACAAAAAGTGAGATTCTTTTTTGGTAAGAGTCGAGAGCTTGTGAATCACCAATGTGTTGCTTATTCTTGTTTCTCAGTGAGCAATTTGGAATAGATTTTTTTATGATTAAAAAAATGGATGGTGTATTTTTAAATTCCCGAATTATTTAAAAATTGTACAATAAATACTTTTTGTACTTCTATTAGAGAAACATTTTTTTGAGTTGGGGATTTTTACAGAAAATCCCTTTCTGCTGTAATTGCTCTATAATTATAAGTACTGCACTCCAACCATGGCATAAAGTCCATGTAAAGTTGTGTTTTTACAATTTCCAGCTCACTGTCTGTTCCTTTATGTTTCATCCTTTTAAAGGTAGCGGTGGAGGACAGACTGAAACTCCTTCAGGAAGCGCACAGGGACTTTGGCCCCTCCTCTCAGCATTTCCTCTCCAGTGAGTAAAACTACACTTTAAAGGCAGTAATAAACATGGGGTGCCTTGGGCTGTCTCATCTTTACAGACTTCCTTCTGCAATTATCTTTATTTTATGTATTTTTTACAAAGCCATTAATGCCACCGCTTGTAAAAACAAGAAATATTTTTTCCGACTAATTAACATGAGTGTTTAGGTTGGTGTGTGTAGGAAGTTTAAATTAAGTTTCCCTTATAAACTATTGAAAGGAAAAAAACCAGTTAACATACCAGTATGGCGCATGTGTTTCCTCCATAACAACCATTTATTTCTATCTTTATGCCAGCTTGTTATGCGGGAAGCAGAAGATATTTTCTCTCCCACCAATACCAGTGTAAAGATGTAGAATTTCCTCAGCTGCACTGAGACTTTAAAAATCTTTGTGCTTTGGTCAGATGCACTTGAGCTCTACTAATTCGTCTTCTGGGAAAAATACTTAAGAATGTAAAAATGTACATAGTACAGAGTCTAGTTCAGTCCAGTAGCTATTCAGTCTAGTGGTTGTTATTGTGGTTAAAGAAAAAAATGGACCTTCAGGGTTTTTTTTTTTTTCTTTTTCCAAATGTAATAAGTAACCAAACAAATTAGACATCAGTTATCAGTGAAAATCTTTACAATTGTCTTAATTATTAAACAAAAGATATACATGTAGAAGACAGAGCTTGTGATTACTGTTTAGTATGGTATTGCTCCGGTATGTTGTGGGCCGTTTTCTCACCAAGGGACTTGGGAGCCATGTTAAAGTACATAGCAATAGTAGCAGTTTGAACAGAACATTTTGTAATTGTTAGTGTAGTAGAAAATAAAATCCTTGAGTGATTTTTTTTTTTTAACCCTTTAAATATATATACTTGAACTCAAAGTTGTGTGCAATAAAAGGTAAATTTGTTTTTCTTTTTCCAGATTTACTAAATAGTAACTGATACTCTCCCTCACAGTCTGCAGGTCTAACACTTTACTTTTTAATAATGCAATGCTTAATGACATCTTTACTGACTCTCTCCTTGTACTCCTTCTTTCAAGTGGTCATTAGCTCTGTACAGAAAGTTGGAGACAAACCTCAACAGCGGAAGACAGATGTGGAAATATTAAACAAAGCAGCCTTTCTTTTCCTCCCCTCTATCCTCCTCTCTTCTTTTTTCATAATCTTCCACCCATCAGAGTTCTTTGAGTTCCACCTGATACTCTTTACTGGCTGTCAGGCACGGAGACTAAATGCTCTGCGTGTGATCCAGAGCAGGTGTTCAGTCACCCCGCTGCGCCACCGCCAGACACAAATTTACTGAGCAAGTGCTGCTGAGAGCTCAGCAAGTAGACCAGACAAAATACCAGTCGTCTTTCATCTTCGTGACATTATGACACTATCTCCTCCATCACACATTCGCTCTCATTACACTAGTAGCTTAATATTCCCTCGGGGATCAATAAAGTACCGCGTTCTTATCTTGCTCTATTCATCTCGTATATCTCCCAATCTTGCTTAATCTCTTTCTCTTACTGTCTTTTCATCTCTCTATCTGAGAGTGAAGATGTGTCGCGGAGGAGGGAAAGTGGTATGGCGATAAATCACACCAAATTTCTCCTGCTTATTGCTCCAGAGAACTTCTTGAGCACTGCTGTTTAACCGGATTTAGCACCGCAACAGATATTAAAATGTGTTTCTGCATCATTATGATAATGTGGAGCTTATTTAAAGTCAGGCTTCAACACTGAAATGATTACTATAGAGTATTCAGTGTTTACTAGGATGGTTTTTCAATTTGAGTTGCTTCTTGAATTTAATCTCCTCGTCTTTTTTTTATTTTTCTTTGCAGCATCTGTACAGCTCCCCTGGCAACGTGCAGTCTCTCAGAACAAGGTTCCCTACTACATCAAGTATGTATGAAAAAATTAATTCAGTGCATGTTTAAAATGTATGCATGTCCTAGTAAAATATGAAGTAGTAACTGTCATTACTCATCAGCTTGGGCATTTTCTAGAGATGCAGAAATTTGTCGCTATTCAGTTTTATTTCAAGACGATGTCGCGTTGTGCTTTTTTCAAGCAAAGATAAAGTTATGACATGACATTTTAAAATATGTCTGGCAGCTTATGTTGGCAATAAGCATTAACAACTGTCTTATATTGTCTTGGATAATATAAGATGGACATTTATTTGGAGACTGTTATAGGAGTAAAACTTCCTTGCTTTTTTACCACAACAATCATAGTATTCGCTAAGTTCTCACATTAATAAGTAATAATTTAAAAATGCCACTGAAAATTGCCATTTTGAACTCTGATTGTGCTTGTTTCATCGCTGATGATCGCGGCTCTAATAGGCTTTCAAACCTGTTTGCTACAATAAATTATGGGCCCTGATAAAACCGTGACTTGGATGCTCAAATCCACACTTCCACAAAACGCTCAAGGAGGAGAGTATAAAAGATTCCCTGTTATTATCAGGTGTCAGAATAGATCCAACAAAACCCCAATCTAGCCACACATTGAAGCATGATTGGTACAAAGTGTCGTGTAAAGAATGGCTCCTTTTCCTACCTGGAAAAGACAAATAAACTAGGGAGCTTTGATGGGGTAAAGGGACCAATAGCCGTGTTCTTAGCATGACACATGTCAATATTTTATTTTTCTTGTAGTTAGGGACTTTTTGTTCAGAAATATTCTCCTGGATATGTTAAAATTTAGTTGTTTCACCTTAACATTCCCGATTCAGTTTAAGAACTTTATAATAATTGTATTTTACTACAGCTTTTTGAGTGTAACAATGACCCTAATGCCTTCAGTTTAATATTTTGCTCCCCATCACAATCTTTGCCATTCTGAACAAATTTTACATTTCTGCTCAAATGGGTACAGATACTGTCTCACAGATGCAGTTCTTTCTGCTCCTCTAGAAATGTCAGGCTTAAAGATGTTGAAGTTTTATTATCTGGGGATAGGACTTGTGCCACTGAACTACTTTACAACTGAATCTGAACTCTACTTGATTTTTGGCTGACTCGAAGAGAAAACTTCACATCAAAGTTTTAGATATCTGCTTTAAACCAAAACTTACATGCCATGCTACTTCTAAGAAAAGTTTCAGCAATCAGAAGATGCTGGAGTGATGCAAAACTTTTCATAAGACAGATGCTTTTATTTGCTAAATTCCAAGGCATGTAATAGTTTTGTAATGGCACATTGTTAGATTCTTTGTAAATCAGAAAATGTTTTTCCTCCTTAGGAATGGATGATTTTTTTTTTTTTCCATCCAGAATCTTCAAAACGGGATAGAGTCCTAAAAATTGGCTGACACCTGTTTGTGTTTGTGTCTGCAGCAGCTTGACGCTGGAGGCGATGAGAGATTAAAGCCCGACAGGGCTCGCAGGACCAGTTTATGCGTTTGGAACAAAAAACAAAACTGAAAAAAAAAAAAAAACTGCCTGTGATCACAGATGCGCCCAGCCAGTGAACCTACATCTGTCACACTGACAAAACACGTGTGCGCAAACAAAACACGTGTGGGCAACGCAGTTCAAGCAAAACAAAACCTTGCATACAAATGCACATAGAGCAGTGATGCACACACTCATGCTTGGTTAGATAAACATGAAGATGCAGATGAACTCCAGCTGTAGTAAGGCTTCAAGTCAGTAAACAGACACCCAAGGTGAGACAGGAGCATGGCATCTTACAGTGCACCCCATTAGTATTCAGATCCCAAAAGCCATGCATGAAGTGATACATGGTTTTCTATATTTTTATGAATAACATTCTAGAAAGGCAGTTGTCTTTTTTTTCCCCTGATACCCTTAAAAAATTAAGTGCCAACAGAAGTCAACTAATTAGTAAATGGCTTCAGTATAAATGCAACTTTTTATTAGGGTCTCAGAGAATAATAGGCCCTGTGCACACAAAGACAATCATGGTATATTTTTGTAAATGATTAAGAAAAAATGTGGCAGGTTGCAGAGCCACAGAAAATGGAGTAATAGGAATAACAGCTGTAACATTGCCTGAGAATGACACAAATAAAACACCAAACAATGGCGTGTTTATTTGTGAGAGTGAAGTGCACTCGGGATAGAGAGAGATTATGCTACATCATTGTTTTAAAAAAGTAAATAAAAAAAATACACAACTTTCATGGTTACACAAAGACATAAAACTAGCATTTTAAAATGTATCCACCCTGGAACCCCTTTTTCAAAAATGCTAGTTTCTGGTCTCTCAAGTGCCAAGTTCATGCAGATGCACAGCCTAAACAACAACATTTTTACGGATACATCTAAAATTGGCTCTTTGTGGACGGGGCCTTAGAAACTAAACATAGATCATATACTGAAATCTCAGACAAGAAGACAGTCATTTTCTTAACATGATTTTTTTTTAGCTTTCCCACGATTTATAGAGGAAGAATGTGGTTTTGTGACTTTATTGGCCTACATGAAAACTCATCTGTGTTGTGGAAAAATAATTGAACATACTGTCATACAATGATGGTGGCAACATCTTGCTGTGGGGAAGCTGGTCAGAAATAATGACCAGCTTATATAATGAAATATTTGGACCTAAATACAAGGCAATCTTGTAAGAAAACATGTTGGAGACTGCAGATGACTTCAGACAGTGGTTGAGATTCACCTTACAGCAGAACAATGACCTTATCCATACAGCCAGTCACTCTAGAATATCTGAGATCAAAGCATTGTCATTTCAATCTGATCTGAGGGAACTTGAACTCTTTGGAAAAGAAGATTAGACAGAAGTTTCAGTCTGTGGATGTTCAAAGCTGACTGAGACAGACCCTAAAATGCTGGCAGCTGTAACTGCAGCAAAGGGTGGTTCTACGCAGGAGGTATGAATACAAAAACACAAGAGACTTATAGATTTTTAGTTGTGAAGGGTCTTGAAAACCTTGTGCTTCTTTGTTTCCTAATTACGCACTGCTCTGTGTTGGCCTGTCCGATAAAGTCTCAGCAAAATACTTTCAGGTTTATAGTTGTACTGTGACAAAATCTGGAAGAGTTCAAAAGGCACTCGGAAACCCAATTTCTCCTATTGCAACAAACATGTAGATTGCTTTCGGTGTAATTTCCTTCTCCTTCACGCGCAGACCATGAAAGCCAGCACTCAGTTTTGAAAACCCACTTAATTAGCTGCCTGCAATGAACACTGAATTCATCCCCAGGACTAATCACAGGCCGCTTTCAGTGCTGAGGTATTTTCAGGATTCTCACATCACTGTTTGACACATTCATTTCCCCCACACTCCTCCTTCTATCCTCTTTCCTGATGTGCATCTTTTCTTCTGTGTGACAAAGGCCCCCTTGATTAAAATTACCCTTATTTTTGCCTCCCTGTGATGTAGAGTTCAAATGATGAGATGAAATCAGATGTTACTCTCTGAATAACTTGAGTGCAATGCCATCTCACACGTTCCTTTAGTGTGGTTAGTTTAACTTTTAATAGGAAAACTACTCTGTCAGCGCTCTAAGTTCGGTGGCAAAATGAAGCTGTGATACAGGAGCAAAAAAAGTACAAAAAAGAGCAGGGGTGAAGAGATGTCGGCTAGAGAAAAGGCACAAGACATCAGGTGGAGAATGAAGGCACTTATCACCTGTCACTGACTCTTTCTGATAAGCACTGGGAGGAGCTGTCAGTGAAGAAAAAAGAATAGTCCCGAAATCTTCCCCTGGCTCACTCCAATCCTTCACTAATTTAATTTCTTTGGCTTTCCAGACACGTATGGAGGCATTCATCTGCCCACTCATGATTATTCATATCCCTCTCTGAGAGTGTGACAATGACAAACTCCCATCAGCCAAGTTACTGTTCTGCCGCCGTTCAGATTGGTGCTTTGATCTCTGAAAGCACAAAGAATGTGGATGCTTTCCTAGAAGGCTTTCTTTCGTTTACATTCCCTGTTTCCCAGAGGAAATACATGAGTGTAAAACTGGAGTAGCGGGACGTATATTGTTAGTTATGGAACAGCAGGGATGAAATTAGTAATGAAAATCACTTTAACCTTTAATGAAACTGCAGCGAGGGATGGGAAAGTTGCACATAAAATGTCAAAGGGAAAAAGCAATTATTCTTAATAAGCTGAATTGTCACAGCAGGTGATCTGTTAGTCTGAGAGGGTCACTTTTGTCAAATTGGTTCAGCTGCTTTCCCCGTTCAGTCAGACAGAAATCTTATAAAATCCTTGAGTTAAAGGTTATTTCTTCCCCACCCTGCAGTCTGGTGGATGCATACGCGTCATCCTCCCCAGCTTGTTTTCCCAAAGCAATAAAAACAGAAACAGCAGGAAATTAAGGTAACATATTCTCAAAAAGAGAATGAAGTCACAGTCATGAGGAAAATAGACTTTAGTCAGGTAAAAGGGGAGGACTGACACATGTGCTGCATTTGTGTCTGTGGCTTGTCACTAGACAGGAATTAGAGGTAAAAGCTTTTAATATATTGCAATTTAGAAGACAGATTTATCACTTTCAAGTTAACAAAAGCTTGTGATCACAGATGTTTCAATCTGGTGAACTTCAGGCCAAATGGTTTCAGAGTTGTGTGTTCTCTCTGGTGTGGCTCAAAAAAGGGAAGATGGCAAACTGCCTGGGAAGAAAGGTCTGCTTCAAAGTTGACTGGGTGAAAACAGTCAAGAATAGACTTTTTAAATTGTCACAGAGTCACCAAATGAAGCCAGATCAACTTTGATCCACCTTAATGCGTCAAGTCTCTGGATTTGTACTTCAGAAGTGATGATAATCTGGCCAAAGTGTTTCACAAAATGTTTGGTATTAGTGTTGGTGGCAGAGAACGCTTTAATATCTCCTGTTAATAACTAGTTGATGTTGTTTATCAGATCTTATTACATAAAAAGCCACATTTACAGTAAATTTTAAACTACAGTCTTTGAAGAAAAGTTATTTAAACTTTGCTTTCAAGGTTTTTTTTTCTGATATCTCAAAGTGGTCTTGATCTTTAGTTTTTCATGCTTTCTCAAACAGTTTCATGGTGTTTGGTTGCTTTTTAACTTATTTTTGGTTTAGATTGAACAAAATGTGCTTTAAAAACTAAGAAATAAACAACAGAAAATGTGTTGCAGCTAAAAATATCTACAGCACAAGACTTTAGAGATAATCCTTTGGTCATCTACTGTCATTCTAAAGTTTGAGCTAATGGCTTTCTTAGAATCTATTGATAATATTTTCAAAGGCTTCCAATTTATGATGATTTGTAGCAAACAGAGGTTGAAAGTGAAAACAGAGCAACCTGACCCAGAACCTTCCTGTCAGTCAGTTCTGGGTCAGTTTGCCCTTTTGATGATTTGGGAACATTAATAAAGTGCTCTGCGTTGGTAGATGTCTCTGATAGTGAAAATGACCAACTTTGACCTTCAATACCATTTACCTGTGCAGTAGGATCTGCCTTTTGAGTTTCTGAACAGCCAATCAGCTGTCATGGCAGGTCAAGTTACAAATTATCGTATTTTTGTCAGCAGCTGATTTCATGGTGCATTTCCAATATATTAAGGCTAATAAATTAGCCTTAATGCCTTCAACTGTAGTTTGTTGATAATAAGATCAACATGAACACAACTCCTAATCATGGAAAACTAACCCTTACCATTTAAATATGACACGTCATTTAAATTTTGATGTTTAAAAGGTTTCCAGACTGTAATATCTGATTTTGTTCACTGTTCTTTAAGTTTTATCTTTTAAATGTGTATGGGTCCTGTGATCCTAAATTAAGCAGCTTTGTGAGATAGCTTTTGCTCCTGTCAGAACTACAAACATAATTTGACAGTCGGCACTGCAGAAAGGGCAGGCGTTTCAATAAAACAGTTAGCAATTTGTTTGCTCCCATTATGGCTTTTATGAGCTGTGAGCTGTGTTGGATGTTTTTGCTTGCATTTTAAAGAAATTGTTTGCAATTGTTAAACGTTTTCTAAAAATAACTTTGGACCAGTTTTTCTGTGAATAGCGGGTAATCTTTCCCAAAGTTATTGTGTTTGTGTGGAGCGAATGGTAACAAATCTCCTTTGCTGCTTTCATTTAGGCCTATTGACAGTTTAGGCAAACTCTGTTAGCCAACAACGAGGGGCGAGTCGCGCATTAGCGATGCCTGCTCATTTGTGAAAAAGGTTATCAGTCTGCGCAGCTGCTGAATAGTGATGAACATCTGTGTACTTGGAGAGATTATGCCATCCACTGCAGCGGTTCGACTTCACTTCCTGCTGACAGTCAGCACAGAGCGAGCCATTGCAGAATCCACAGGGGATCTTCTGCATTTCAAAAACTGTCTTGTGGAAAACTTCTCCAAACATTCTGCGTGGATCTGAGCGCATCTCCTGACAGTCAAGTGCTTTCTTAAAAAAAAATAGGTTTACACCACAGCCTGCACACCTCAAATAGATGCACTTCACTTGCATTTGCAGCTTGAGTCAGATTGTTTCTTTTTTTTCTTTTTTGTGGTCCTGTGCATGTCAAGGCAGCTGAGTTTGATCGACTTTGATATGCATCTTATTTTATTTATTTATGCAGTGTTGATCTTCTGCTTTTTTCCCCCTTTCTTTTTGTTTGTGTGGGACTGAAGTGGAGAAGTGAATAGGGACTCGGGACTTGTTCTCCTTATTTCTGTGTCCTGTGGTGTTTAAAAAGACACCCTGTGGTGATGCGAGTGATTCACTCTGTGTGATCTGGGAGTGTTTGTGTTGTTCAGTACTTTATGTTTTCTATATTGGATTCAGAAACAGCTCTCTAGTCCCTGGCCCCGATTTAGAGACTATAGAAAGAAAGTTTACAATAAAACTGTCACCAGTGTTGGAAAAACTAAATTATGATGCACAGTGTGTGTTGAAAGGCCATGTTCCCATTAGTTTATGTAAGGATTCTTTCATCGAAGCTTTGATTTGCCAACTTTGATTTTACCCTAATTCAATCTACTTTTAAAAATGTATTAGAAGATCCAAGCATTTGAACTATTTTGTAGTCATCCTGACCCTGATTGGACATTAAAAATGTACACTGTGAACAAGATTGACTAATATTTTAAAGCAAAGACAAAATAGTTAAAGTTTAGCATCCTGGATTGCCAATTAGCATTGCTAGCATAGCAGTTTCTATGTATATAAAGTACATATCTGTATATATATATATATATATACATGGACTTAAACTACTTAATACCCACAGTTGCACTTTATGTTTCAGTAACAGAAATGCTAAACAATAGTGAGGTTGTTAAGGACACTGTGAATGTTAAAAGAAGGAAAACTGTCACGAAAATGTGGATTAATCCGTAGCAATTAATTTTTTTAGCAGTAATATGGCAAATTAATCTTTTCTTGACCTTTAATCCCTACCTTAATTCTGGATTTTCCAAAAGGTTGCCAGCAGATTGTCTTGACCAGTTTGAGTCAATCAAGCTAAATGTTGGTTAGTTCTTGGCAATTTATTGGTGCTGCTTTTCGGTTTTGTCGTGGTTTTTATCAGCTGGTATCCCAGAAGTATTTCTGTTCATCTGTGCAGTTTTATTTCTTTACTTTGTGTTTGTGACATTTTTGTTCTTCAGTCTAAATGTTTTCTCTTGATGTTTTATTTTTCAGTCACCAGACACAGACGACCTGTTGGGATCATCCGAAGATGACGGAGCTCTACCAATCTCTAGGTACAAAACATATGCATACGTGATTCATGTGACTTCAGGTTATGTGTTTATCAGAATCCTGCAAGGTTAAGGGGAGTTTGATTAATGAAAAGAAATTGCAATTATTTTTGTCTTTATTAAAATTATGATTATTTAACATAATTACCTGTTCAGTTTTATAATTGTTGTATTTTTGCACATAATATATAAACATGTCCTCTTATAGTTGGATATGGGCAATTGATTTACTTAAATACAGTTTATTAAATTTTTTTCCTTTAAATAAATAGTTTGGGACCAGAAAACCTGGAACTAAACTATAAAGTAGATTTATTGCAAAGCCCTTAATCTTAAGTGCAATGTATATGTTTTACTTCTAAGTGGCATTTAGCTGTGATTTACCCGTCTAGATCGGCATCTGCAGGCTTTATGATGTATAAAGCCACTTTAACCATTTTACCTCCTAAATTAAGTTTGTCTGGAGACACAAAACCGACCTAACTCCCAAGCTGTGCTTTCAAATGAAGCAACACTGAACTGCAAAGTTAATATTCTTTTAAAATAAATAACAGAGAAATGATATAATAGATTTATTTTGTTCCTTGTTCATGTTATGATGACTTACCTCAATATCTCTAAAAAATTTAATTTCTAAAATGTGTGAAAACTACATGTTTTGTTTTTTTTCTCATCAACCTTTCAAATTCAACAATTTATTAAATTTATGATTGCTGTTTGTGAAAGACAACACTTTGTCACAAAAGTAGGATAGCTAGAATAATAATTTATTGGTTTTTCTGTCAACTAGTATGTTTAAGGACTTTGCATGTAGCTTCAGAACAGTCTTACCTTAGTAAGAGTGACAGGTGATTTGTTTTCACACCAAAACTGTCTTGAGTTTTTTGCCCTAATTCCTGCTGCAATGCAAGAGTAGGAGTTCATATTTGCAAATCTTTAAGCATAATGTACTCATGCAAATAATGAACTAGGACCTTAAAGTCCAACAAAAAAATTAAAAGTAAGCAAACACAATACATATAATATAAACTTGAAGTCTTTATTTTTAAACAAAGTACTGTAAAAGTTGAGTTAAAGCTGAACGTTTTGTTGATAGCTATAAATTCATTTCATTTGTAAGAAAAACATAGTAGAAAGAAATCAACAAGACTTTAGGTTTTAAAGAAGGATACCAAAAACAGAAACTACTGAATGAAATCCAACCTTCTCAGATTGGGTTTCGCATAATATCTCAGACTAGTTCTGGTTTTGACTATTTGCTCACATGTCAGACAAAAATATCTTCAAACCTGGAGTGGGTTACAAAGAGTGCTTAGAAACACCTGAACTGCAAACCAAAAGGCTCTTATCATCTTTAAGAAGTGTTAACAAGCAGGAATATCTTCTTCAGGAAAGTAACTCTACTTTTTGACTTGGTAAAATATTATACTTAAAGATTTAAGGAAAACAAGTACTGTAGGGGATTTAATTGCTTTTAACTTGCTTCATAAATTAGGAATTTGCCCCAGAGGTATGTAAACATTGTGTTTAACTTAGCAAGCATCTGGGTTTCACATTTAACTTTAGACAGTTGCTGATATCTTGCCTCCTTTGCACTCACTGTCAATATACTAATGGATGTCTGAGTCCCTGTGGGAGGGCCATTACAACTGTTCATTAATGAGCAGCCTGATTGGTAATAACCTCAGAAACTTTTGGAGCATTTTCTGTAGGGCAGCAGCTCAGCAAATAGCTCCGTCCATCCTTAGGGATGGAAACTGACCGACCTAATTACACACATTTTACATTAGCGCCGTTTTCGTCTTGGTTCCTTCTGCAGACGAGTCAGATTTGAGTGAAGACATGGATCTTGCTTGTGATGCCCTGCAGGCAGCTTTGTGTTGCTCTGTGTTTTTCTGATCTCCCCACGTTGGTTTTATTTTCCCCCATTGTCTGTTCACCTTTCATCTTCCTGTCTTTTCCCCTCTGCCTGCAGCGGACTTAAACAATGTGAGATTCTCAGCGTACCGGACAGCCATGAAGATTCGCAGACTACAAAAGGCTCTTTGCTGTGAGTAAGATGCACACATCCTCACCTTAATGTCCACAGCCAGAGTCTGCTCTTTCTGATTTTTTTTCCCCCTCTTTTGGGAAAAGGTAATGATTTGAAACTTTGCCAGGTGCTGTGTCAGTGCAGCATAGGTGCCAGGCATACCTTGGCTCTAAATTACCTTTTGCTGCATGAATATATTTATATATTTATACGTGTGTCTGTGGGTGGGGGATCTTGTCGACACAGCCACAGCTGTTCCTGGTGTTAAGCTTGTTGAATACAGCCTTATTTAGTGTGCACAGGTGGATTTTTTTATTTATTTTTTCATAATGTTAGAGCTCATATTTTCTGCTTTGTAATGGAAGCTTTGATTAAGGCGGCTATTACACACAGTCCCATGTGGCTCTCACACCTACCCACCTACACACACACTCTGCCGTTGCATGCAGATTTTCTCCTCTGAGGTTTCACCCAGCATGGCAGCAGCTACTTGAAATCAACACAGTGTAATAATGGTGACAAATGATGACTATTATCCAGATGTTGACATTATTATCGCAATAGAACACTATTAGAGGGGCCTTCTCATTTACATCCCGCTGTTTGTTGAATGTTTGAGAGAGTGTGAATGCAGAAAAGATCTAAAAATGTCACAAATACACCATGGTTTACTGTTTCTGGGGCTTGTTGCTGTTTTTTAATCAGTTCTAATGATTCAGGTGTTTTTGTTTGCGATCTTTCATTGCTTCTCTAATCTAATAGTTTTGCAATAAGAATAAATCAGTTTGACTCATTTTGATGCAGCCTTCTGCGGTTCTGTGGTGTTCATTAGATTAGAGCAAATACTTAGAGGTGGAGTGAAAAAAGCCTTTACTGCGGAAGGATCACTAACTGTGTGTTTGTAAGCTAGAGTCGTGTAAAGAAAATAGCAAACATTGATATTTTAAACAAATACGAATAAATGGTTAATTGGGGAAAAATTGAGAAATGCATTTATAACACACTTATAACAATGAGGCACTCAGGTAAAAATGTTTCAAACAATTTGTGCAAAACAGTGACTATTTTTTTATTGGTTGCCAAACAATAAAAACTAAATCAGAGTTTGAGTTTCCTCTGAATATTATAAGCCCTGCAGGTCATGATTCTTATTCATACTCCTGCAGATACTAAACTGTTATTAGACAGTTTAGAATGCATCGACTCTTTTATGATAATAAAAGAATCCATGCATGACAAAAAAATAAGGTTTTCTGTTAACTTTATGATCTAGTAGACAAGATTCTTACATAATCTGGATAAGTATGTCCATCTATCCATTAGAAATAGATTGAGATATCTGTTAAGTTGAGCTTGAAAAAAAATTTAAATTAGTGGATTGCTCAGAAACCCAAGTAGACAGGGTTGCCCTCAATGTGAACCTAAAGTTTTTTGGAACTCTGCTAATTTGCTGTCTGACTCGCCAAGATAAATAAGATATAATATGTTAATTAACAAACTTGAAACCTAATGGGCAGAGAGAACCCAGCTGTTCTTTCATTTGAGTCTTTGTGTGAAACGGACCGACTGGCAGGTCTTGTTTGATGCTGAGCAGATGGATAAACTTAAAGTGTGGTATTGATTAAGTCATTTACTTCTTGGCAAAAAAGGAAGAAATACACAATGACCAAAATAATGGTGTTCCTCTGATTTATCCCCCTTAAATGCAGTTTCTTCAGTTATTAGAACAGAAATGACCCGCTACTAATACCAGAGTTTCTGTGCAGCCGTCCATCTTAACTCAAGAATTTCCAACACATTGCTAATGTTTTCTAATCTAGGTTGTTGCTCTGGGGTGGAATGATGAAAGGACTAAACAGAGCAACTTTGCTCTGAGAGTCTCTATCCTTTCTTAAAATAAGCAGCCTGAATGAACTACATGCATGTCTAAAAGCAATGTCTTTTCAATTCTTCTTTACAACTTTTTTGTTGTTCTGACTTCATTTTTAAACAATTTGCTGATCTTGAAAATAGTCAAGTTTGAGTCTTTGCCCTTCAGTGAATACTTTCACATGGTTTTGTTGTTGTTTAGTTGTGGTGCAGATAATTATGAGATATTTTTGATTTGATTTCTTCAGGAAACTAATTTTGTTGCAATATTGGTGCAGGGGTGAGATCATGCAGCTATTTGGATTTAGTGCTCTGCCCGTTAGATGTTCTCTTTGCCCTTTGTTATTTATAAAACCAAAAATTGAGGCGGAGAATATCATAGAACTGTGAGATATTGTTTTAACAATTCTGGTCTTATTTTTGTCTGTGACAAAGGAGCCAACAAATTAAATTAAAAGGCTGACTGCTACATTAACTGCCTCATTTGTCTATGCTTTAGATTCCTTTCATATTAATATATGTATCATTGCTCTGATTTATCTGCTCCTTGTCGTTTTGGACTACTTCAGCTGAAATGTCCTCGAAATTTGTGGTCTTTAAATAGTGAATGCCGTTTCCAGTTTCTTGTTCTTTTCAGTTTACATCTGTTGTAATTCTTGTAATCTGAGCCAGTCCTGAAAGCTCAGTGAATAAATCAGAGATGGTTCTTTTTTCTCTCCAATTCTTCCTCTCTCCCCTCTCTTTGTCATTGTTAACCTTCTTCCTCTCCCATCCCCTTGACTTTCACTTACTTCTCCTGATCCCCATTCTTTGTCCATTTTGCTGCCCCCACCTCTCTTCACTGTGATCTTTTCTTTTCTGCAGTGGACCTGCTGGATCTCAGTGTTGCCCAGAGCACCTTTGAGCAACACAAACTCACCAACAACAGCCACCTGCTCTCCGTCCCAGATGTCATCAACTGCCTGACGTCCATCTACGACGGCCTGGAGCAGGAGCACAAAGACCTGGTCAACGTGCCTCTCTGCGTTGACATGTGCCTCAACTGGCTGCTCAACGTTTATGACACGTACGTATTAAATCTGCTGATTTGTCTTGTAAAAGTATTTATACACCTTAAAATTTAGTTTGTTACTCTTGCGACCGCAAATTACAATAATTTTATCAAGATTTTATTTAATAAACTAACAAAAAGTAGTGCAATTAAGAAGTGGGAGGAGATGAACACATGGTTTGAAACTTTTTTTTTTTTACATAGAACAATCTCAAAAGTCTACATTTATTTCAGACCCCTTTACCTAAATACCCTAAAATAAAATCAAGTATGAATTGAATTGCTTAATTTGCAGGGAAAATGCAGCTAATTTGGGAAGGATTAAAAGTTTGTTAGAAGATCTTGGAGAACAAACATCATGAAGATGAAAGAACTCAATAGAGAGAATTTTAAAGCAGGATTTTGTAATAAAGTAATTTCAAGTTTTTAGCATCTCGATAGCTATTATCTGGAAAGAGTATGGCACGACTGCATTGACAGGTTGACAGCTTAACCATTCCTTGAGCACTTAAAAAATCTGCCCTTTTGTAGAATATTGACTAAAAGGAAAACGGTCTTAAAACAAAGCTGTAAAAACTCTATTTGGAGTTTGCTACAAGCCGTGTGGCTAACACACTAAAGATGGAAAAAGGTGGTTTGGTCAGATTAGACCCAAATGTAAATTTTAGGCTGTGGAGCAGCTACACCCAGACTCCCAGAATATAGAAAACCAACACTAGACATCACTAAAGCTGAATTAAATCTGTGTGATTACTAGATGTCGAGGACAAAATGTTTTGTCTTAGAATGAAAGCTTCTGGTTGTGAGCTTTAGTTTGTGTTCTGAGGTTGCTTAGTGTGACAGAAACTGTCAGCCAATTCAACACTTGACCAGAGACAACCTGCAAAAAATAAAATAAAAATATCAAAACTGGTGTCAAAAATTCTCTATGAAATCCTAGCAGTGTGACTCCTGCTGCAGCAGACATCTGATTTTTCTCGTCTTTTCCCAACCACAAATGCCAGTACCACTGTCTGATTTCTGCTCATCTCTTCTTGTCGTAATTTATCATCCAGATCTAGTAATAAACAAATCGATGCTAGTGACCTGCTTTTTATTTATTTGTATTATTTTTTATGTGACCTGTCACAGCATTTCAGGCATAACATATAAAAAAGCTGGCTGCCTGTGTCTGACAGGATATCTGGAGATGGTATCATCAGTGTTGCATCTGGCACAGAGTATGAAATATAAACCTGTGTTTATATGACCTTCAACTTGCTGTCGACTTATTGACAGGACTGATATTTCTGTCACTGTTATGCTGAAGTAATCAGTCTTGCAGTCAAGCTTCTTCTTTTGTATT
Source organism: Brachyrhaphis roseni (assembly GCA_903066815.1). Lineage (NCBI taxonomy): Eukaryota > Metazoa > Chordata > Actinopteri > Cyprinodontiformes > Poeciliidae > Brachyrhaphis > Brachyrhaphis roseni. Next base: position 50,995 of record CAEFZY010061557.1, read on the forward strand.
GAGCTTGTATGATTCAAACAGCTCCTAAGTAAACCATGGTGGTGGCATCATTATGCTGTGGGGATGGTTTTCTTCACCAGGGGCAGTAAAGCTGGTTAGAGTTGAAGTATTCATAGATGCTCACAATGTAATTTGGCTGAGCTTAAGATATTTTAAGAATAGATGAAAACTTCATCTCTAAATGTTCTTAGAGATGGAAGGGACATCCTAAGACTTGCAGTGATAAATGCAAGGAAAGGACACAAAACTCTTACTAAACCATTTATAGGTTTCTATCCACTATGCAATTGTAAAAAAAACCCCTGAAATATATTTAATGTCGAGGTTACGACATGACAAAATGTGGAAAAAGTTCTAGGACTACGAATACTTTCTCAAGTAGATGTTTGTTTTCAGGAAACACACTTAGATTTTGCACAATGCTGAATGTTGTGATATTGTCAATATTTTGTATAAACAACCGAGAGCATCGGTTTGGCAGCAGAATAAGCTGTTGCACAAATCTATTGAGAGCTGACATTCACATTCAAATTGGCACGAACAAACCATCACTGTATAAACAGGTGTGTCTACATGCTGTAAGCCAGCATCGTTTTTGGCATAAAAGATGTTTGGGGGCAAACAGAGAAAGGAATTAGAATCAAATATGCACACAAAACAAGCGCCTAACGATTTCCTGCTACTACTAATCCATCCATTGAACATTGTTGAAACAGAGAAGCTTGCTCTAAAAATAAAACTAACAAAGCCCTCATGGTCTTGTGTTGAATTCTCTGTCTGCAGGGGTCGCAGTGGGAAGATCCGCGTTCTCTCCATGAAGATCGGCTTGCTGTCTCTCTCCAAGGGGCACTTGGAGGAGAAGTATAAATGTGAGTGAAAACAAGTGGGTGACGCATATTTACAGGAATACACATGCTCCAAAACACATACTGCTGTCCCTGCTTCCCTACGCAAATCAGCCTGCGCCCACGCTGCTTCACTACAGCTGTAATCCTAGTAGTATTAATCAAACACAGAGACGAGGGGGGGGAAAAAAAAGAGTCGGAGAATGGTTTGTCTAATTGGATGAGAGACCTCCTGCGTTCCCCCTGTTCTTGATTTAATTCTGCTTTCTGATTTCTTTTTGAGGATTAGACGGCGTGAGCATTGGCTTGCTGCACTGGGAGAAGACTTGTCAGTCTGGCTTCCTGCTCTTTGTCTCTGCTGCCGTATCTTCCTCCGTCTGTCTTCTTTCCCTGTCACAGCCTGCTCCATTGTTCATCTGTCTCACAGTTCCTCTTTTTTTTATTGTCCCATCTTTCTTACCCTTGCTTCTCTCTTGTTCTCCCTTTTCCTCTTCCTTTCTCTTGCCATGGCATGAACTCCATCCCTGAGCCTATTCGTTCCACTGGCAGTTCCTATTAGCTTGAGGAGGGTATAAAGCACGGTTGATTGCGTTCTTCCTCCCTTACTTTGGAGTTTCATTTACTGTCAATCCCATGCATTTACTTGCACAGCCTTGCACAGATCCCTAACCAGGTGTTCTGCCATTTGACACTCTTGGCGATGGCTCTGAATGTCATATCTAATTCTGCATCAGAAAGCTTCCATTATAGCTGTGGGCGTTGATTGGTCAGTTGTTTTAAGAGCTAATAAAAATAAAGGGGACAAGTAGGTCATAAATGCACATAATTGCAAGTGTGGAAATGTGCACACGTGCTTAGTGGAAGCTGGCATCAGAGCCGAGCTGCACATGGAGATCAAAGGCAGCTGCAAATCGAGCAGAAAGAGCTGTAACACTGTCCTCCTTTTCTCTGGATAACCCCTGTTTGCTCATTTTGAGTAATAACTCTGTGGTGTTTCATAACATTATCAGAAACAAAAATGTCAACATGTGACAAGCGTCAGCAGGTAGCCATCCTCATCCAGTGAAGCTCTGTCAGTCTCCATGGAAGCAGGAGATTTGGAAGTAGGGAAGGAGAGATTAGCAGGGGGAACAGCTTGGTACCGAAAAACCGAGTTGGAGAGATTAAAAATGATTCTGTTCCTCTGGTGCTTTCTGTGTCCTACCCACCAACTCATACCTGCAAGCACACACACTTTACAACACATTTCCTCCCACTTGGATCTATACCATCGCTTTTTCTCCCTTCGTATCTATTTATACCGGCGTATTCCTTCTCAATATCACCCACATTCTGTGACTTTTCCCTCACTCCCTCATCCTAATTTTATTTCCATTTTTTTTGTTCTCGCTCTGCTGCACTCTTTCACAGATCTCTTCAGCCAGGTAGCGTCAGCCGGTGACACGTGTGACCAGAGGCAGCTTGGTCTGCTGCTCCACGAAGCCATCCAGATCCCCAGGCAGCTGGGGGAGGTGGCTGCATTTGGGGGGTCCAACATCGAACCGAGCGTCCGCAGCTGCTTCCAGCATGTAAGATAACACACGGATGGAAACATACATGGCTTCCAAACGCATAAAGTGACTTTCAAAAGTGCTCTCTCCTTTGAACTTATTTTTTATGTCTTGTTGAGATTTTTTGACACAAAGTAGCACATAATTGTGAATGCAAATCCAACTTTTGTTTTGTCCAAAACAATAAACAAGGACATGAAAATATATTTTTTCTTTAGTTGTTCCGTGTTGCTGATCTTTTTTAAAACCTGGTTTTCAAGTCATTTGCTCTAACATAAAAAATAGATGCTGTATTGGCACAAACTATTTGCTGACTGTCCTTTTGAGTTTTACAATAGCCATCTAGATCAGGTTTAATTTTAAACTTTACTGTTGATTAATGATGTTGCTCTTCCTCAGGGATTCACTGTTTGATTGTGTTTACTGTTTCTTCCCTGGCTGATGCTCTGACCATTATAAAAAAAGAGACAGACATTAAATCAGCCTCATAAATGTTTCTGATTCCCTGCACTGCAAGTCCAAAAATATCAGTGAGGCAGATTTCAGCTTGCAAAGAAATCCTCTCCCACATCTTCTTGTTGATGTTGCTTTCAAGCACATGGACATAGATGGGGTGAGCACGCTTCAGTACACAAACATGCACATGTACACAAACAAATTGCTCCCAGGTTTGGCCATGAATCTCTGTGTCAGCTGTAGTTCAGCTCCTCATTAATCATTCAAACGTCCAGCAATGTTTTGGCAGGTAAAACCAGAAAAAGACACACTACCTCCCAGTAAACCACCTGCATAAACACAGTTCTGGCTTTGTGCTCCAGTTTGTCTGGTCAGTGACCGACTCTGCAGAACCCCCAAGTCCATTTGCTTTAATAGCTCCGTGATGAAGGAGTCACATGGCATAAATTTAGCCTCCGTCTCCGTCCTTTTGTGTGCTACTTCATTTTTCCCATCCATCCTTCTGCCCGGTCATCCTTTCAGCCAGGCAGTAATTAATCTGTAAGTGCTATAATTCTGCAGTTAGATGCCAGGGAGGAAAGACGGAAAGCGAAGATGAGACTAATGTATGTGATGGGAGAGACTGTTAGATTGTGCTGGCAAAGGTCAGAGAAAGGGTGACGAGTTTAATGACAATCTGAGATGTCATCCAGCTGAAGAATATATCTGAGGTAATCTTCTCTCTTAATCCGAGGGCAAAAGTCCCCTTCACGTAACCAGAACCAATGACACCATAATATTCATCCACAGGTTGCACATGTTTTCTTCCAGGCAATTTCTAACAATCCTTAACGGACATTAACTCTATTCATCTTAGAATCTTCATCCCAGACTATTTTATATAAGAGTGTTTTTTTTTTCATAAATGTATGTTATTAAATGTCAAATTGTCTTGTTTATTTATACAGTAACTAATAGAAAATGTTATTTCACACAAGTTATTTTTAGTAGCAGCATTAATAATAAAGGATAGAGACATAGAAAGAGAGTGGTGTATGTATATCTATATAGTTGTTTATGTTATGGAGCATTTTTTTAAATTGACTATCTCCATTCTCTGTGGGAATATTTATTTAGTATATTAATCTTAGGACTTCTTTAGCTTTGTGTAATAGCATGAATGTATTTGTAGAGGTACACGCTAATAAAGCCGAGATGCTGTGTAGACTGTCACACAATGAGCTTTTTAGAGGGATCAAGCGAACAGGAACATCCTGTTGCTTTTTGATAAGTCACTCCTCTTATTACCGATGTATCCTGCCCTTTGCTTCCTTCGCTGCCCTTTATGTGAGTCGGGGATGATGGAAAGGTTGTCTTTGATTTGTATAGAGGTAATGGCAACCATGTCAAAGCTGCTAGATTGTCTAATAGGCTCATTATTACATCGTGTTAAAAATATTTTGCTGACTCTGCTGTGACAGGGAGTGTTTGCCAGTAGGCAAAAGATATGGTTTAAATTTCAGTACAGACGATAGAAAAAGAAATCCTGGTTCTTTAAACAGGTCAAGGTTGGTAATGCATTTAAGAGCAGGTGCTTGGGGATTTTTAATGATCAGGCCGTCATTACTAAAAATACAGCTGCAGGATCAGTATGGGGATGTTAACATCAATCAATGTTTATTGTAAGAACAATTAGAAGCTCATAAAAGTTATTCAGTCTTGTTCAAGATTCAAAGCCATAGCAGGGACTGCGGTTTTTCATTCTAATATATATGGTCATCTTAAATTTGTCTGCATGTTTATTAGGAGTTTAGTACAGAGATACAGCATTTACTGGATGCACTTGATTGTATCTCATGCTACAAAGCGCCCTTACAGTTTATCACCTCGCTTTGTTGAAATTTTATAGAAACCATAAACCTCATACGGTTGATAAACTTTTGCTTTATGGGTTTCCAACTCCTTATTCCTTGCCACATGTCATTTTTATGAACAGGTAAACAACAAGGTGGAGCTGGAGCCTCGGCAGTTTGTGGACTGGATGCGGCTGGAGCCTCAGTCTATGGTCTGGCTTCCCGTCCTGCACAGGGTGGCTGCTGCAGAGACGGCCAAACATCAGGCCAAGTGTAACATCTGCAAAGAGTGTCCTATTGTGGGCTTCAGGTAAAAACACTCGCATTCTCATGTTCATTTCTGTAAAATTGTAAAGCAAAATAGTGTGACGGGTGATTAAGTCTGCAGCTTGTAATGAGGTCTCGTACACATCATATGACATTCTTGTGGGTTGTTCACTGTTGAACAAAAAGGGCAGATCTGCTCCGGAGGGCAGACATTTATCTAAATGTCAGCAGCTGATATACTACTGAGTAAATACCACCACTAGGTTTGTAATGAAGCACGCACACATGCCTAAAAAAAAAAATAAACAGCGTCCACCAACAAACAAATAAAACAAGTCTGCTTCCTGAAAGTTTACAAAGAGCCTTTAAAACTTGTAACAAGCCTCAGAATGTTTCCATAGCTCCAAAGGTTTTAAGCTGGTCTGATAAATTACTCTCACACTGGTAAATAAAGATCAACCATTTTGGTGAGCTGATGGAAGAAATCCAGGTTTGCTCTATCTAGCCAAGAGGGAAAGAGTTTCGTCATGCCTGAAGTCGCGCAGAGTGGCAGAACTGTCCTCTGGAGATCCATTGCTTTGCAAGCAGAAAGAGAAACACATCCAGACATTTGATGAAGCACACATCTTCCAAGTTCTGTCATTGATCGATGAGCGCGAGCGTTGGTGGGCAGGAAAGGCAGATAGCAAAATTGAAAAAGGAAGGAAAATGCATAGCAGGCGTTTTATGTGGTCTGAAGACATCACACCAAGAAACGGGGGGGGGAAAAAATGTGGTTCTTTTTGAAGGTTGCAACTTTTTTAACGAGATTAAGTAAAATGTGTCATTATGTGTGTTTTAACTTATTCAGATTGGGTGAAATATTTTCTGTAATTGGATGTAGGAAGAGTGAAGAAAAAATGTTTTCAGTTATTTAGCTCAGATGCCAAAGATTAAAAACTCTAAATTAGTTTATATTGAATGTTTGTATTTACTTTGCAGGACAAAAGTTTTATTGCACATCTACAATTCTGTTTTATCAGGTTGCTTTAAGGCAATGATTACTTATTAAAGGACTTTTAAAGAATTCTTCAAAATGATTTAGTCAACTGCAGAGACTCTAACTTAACCTAGAGCATTAGAATGTGAGTCATAAATCATGTCTGTATTTGATAAATGCATCTCATATCTTTTATATTACTTATATTTGCTTTTTTTTTTTCAAATATTACCTAATATGGTAAATTTATGGAAAAAAACTTAAAAGAATGCTTCAAGACTATAAAATAATTAAAACATATATATTCTTGAGGTAAAGACTACATTATTTAAAAATGAAATTGCAGTTGTTTTTGATTAAACTAAATTTCAAAAATAAATTACACTTTGGCAATTAAAAATTGTTTATAAATTCTCACATTCTCCATAAAAACATTTGAATATTAAGCAACAGGCTAATATAATCACAACCTTTGAGAATAAGTTGTGATAATATATGTGTAAAAATAAATCAATAAATAAGAAATGTGAGGATAACAGTTTGATAGAAATTAGTATTTAGCTAGGTTGTTATTTAAATTTTCATACTTACATTAGTTATTATCATAGCATTTTCGTCCATTTTGATGTAGACAGCACCTATAAGCAGAATGTCAAAGTCAAAAATGTATCTTTTCTTTTCTTGTTCAGAAAGAAAGATCTCTTCAGGTACTTTTATACAAAATGCACCTTTTTGGTCCTGTTGAAATTCATATCAAGGACACATGAATACTGGCTTTCACTTTCCACTTTCCAGTGTTTCCTCTATGCTAATGTTAGATAGAAACTCTGAACAATACACTGATGGCTGAAAGTCAAGCGAAGGAGCATTTGGCCTCCAGTGTGTCACTATTATCACCAATAATGGCATTAGTTTGGTTTGGATTGCTTCAGCTGGTAGCTTAAAATACTCATAATCTGTGGTGATGCTTTCTTCATTTAATTAATCGCACCTTGGAGTGAAGCAGGTGCCATGGTAGTCCTGTAGGACTGAATCTACTGTTTCCATATCCCCACCTCAAACTTGTGTTAAAGTAATGCAACAAGTAATTTTCTGAAGTACTTTTCAAATGTTTGTGGGTTTTCTTTTAAAAGAGCAGTGAACGTTGATTTCATAATTAGCCAGAATTGTTGGGTATCTAAACTAATTAATTCAGGGACACCTCATCACCTCCTGAATGAAGGTGACTTAATGCCCTCTTCTCATAGTAATATGCTTCTTGTCAGGATGTAATGGTGTATTTGACTTGCTGCAGTTGTGTGCACTGTTGCGTCCTTTGATGTATGGCTCTCTTTTGTAGCTCATCAGTCAGCTAACCTTGGGGAAAGCTGGAGAGGGGAGAAAGATAAAAGACTTAAGCTATTATGTCTGAATGGCTCCTGTCTCAATTTAGCTGTTAAATGGCAGACTTGCTACAGCTGCTGCTGACGACAGCAACCCCAAAGCTGTTGTCAGATTGTTGTTTGTGTGGAAATCCAGCAGTCTGTCATTCTGTCTGCATATAGTTTTCGTGCGTCTACGAACATGTGGTTGACGGAGTGACAGTGGGGATCGACAGCTCTCCAGACGATGAGTCGTGTTGTAGGGCAAGAGTATCTGCTCACTTGTGCGCTCGCAGAACAACAGACCCAGAGGATGTTGAAGTGACATTTCATGACAGTACATCCTAACCCAACTTTCCTCACTTTTTTCCCCCCACTTCTCTCCGTTTCTACATAGGTATCGCAGTTTGAAGCATTTCAACTACGATGTGTGTCAGAGCTGCTTCTTTTCTGGGCGTACTGCCAAGGGCCACAAGCTCAACTACCCCATGGTTGAATATTGCACGCCGGTGAGGAAGCAACACACACATAACCTGACTCACATGTGTCTGCACGCTTTCCTCGCTAGCTTATGTCATATCTCCTTCCCACACACTCCAATTAACCACTAAATGAATCCAGTCAAATTCACACTTTTTAGTGTGTGATAACCTTCTCGCCCATCTTAATGTCAAATTAGACACAGTCTTTCAACCAATGAATATTAATCCTCCTATTACATAAAGACACTCCTGAACTATCACCACATTTTTAGCCATATCCAATGGTAATTCATGTAATATCATTCAACACTTGCTGTTGCCTCATTTCTTTGTCATGATTAAGTTTCCTCTTTGACTAGTTTAAGTTTTTATTAAGCATCAACTCAGCTTTCTGCTTTGGCTGAAACAATATTCAGTCCAATGGGAAGTCTGTGAAAATGTTTTTAGAACTTGGCTGGAAGTGTTTTCCTCCAACCACAAAACAGCCTCAGCCATAGAGGGAAAACACAAAAGCTGTTGGCTCACAGTCAGCGTTCCTGTTCATCCCAAAGGTGTTGGAAGTGTTTTGTGCAGACAGGGAAACCAATTTCTTGTTATACTTCTCACTTCTGCATTGGGACATTGTCTTGCAGAAAAGAAAGGCGTCCTTTTCTCAACAAAGCCCAACTGGCCTGTTTCTCCTCTTGCGCTAATTTAGATTCTTTATTTCCAACATCCTGAAACAAATTATCTTGAATTATTTTTAAGTAGACCAATAAAAAATTTTTTGATTTGGATATCCATACCTATAGAAATTTGTAGGATTTTCCTATGAAAATTTGTTTATCTGCTGAACTTTCCTTCTATGTTTAAACTTAGAAAGCTTAAACACTAGTTTTTTTCTACTTTTCATACTTATTGCTGCCATGTAAGCAGATCATAGAAAAAGGAAAATTATTTATATTTAGCTGCTACAGTGTCAAATTATCGAAATTGTTCTTGCATTATCTGTTCGTAGTTGCGCGATTAATTTATTGCTCATGAGTTTAGTGGCTAGCAGCTCAGTTTGAAGGAAAAATTCATGCAATATTTAATTCAACAAATAATATTTACCCTTCACTTTTCTGCATTCGTCAGCAATGTAGCTTAAATTCTGAGTGGGTATTGTAATAATTGTTGTCTTTCAGTTGCTTATGATAAGAGTTTCTTTGCTTGGGGGAAGAAAATTGTATTCCCGACTTCTCTCAAATTTTCTGCCATGTCTTTGCAAATGCCCTGTGACTATCTGCAGAGACCAGCTACACTGTTAGAAGCAGAGCAAGGACAGATCTCAAACCGACTCTCAGAGCGTGGCGCTGAACAACCAGCGCAGCTGTAGAAGATTGACTTTGTTTGGCAGAACCTTGCTGATAACAATGAAATGATGGCACATTGTGCCGTCTGTGCGGCAGAGATCTGGTCCGTTTGGGAGGAAAGAGATATCTGGGACAGCATGCTGGACAATACCTGAGAAAAAAATGATCAAGAAAGATCACAGACTAATGGGGTATCTGAACTTAAAAGCAACAATGCTGATTTTTATTCTATATGCTTGCTAGTAAGCAGCCACAACTTTTCACCTTCTGAAACCGTTTGGACTGCAGGAGGCTGGCTGAAGGCTTTTCAGCATAAACAACTTTCAAAGTTAATCATAAAGCAATGAATGGAACCAAATGTCGGCAGATAGCGAAAAACAGCTGGTTTGTGGTCTCTATATTTTAGTAAGCAAGTTTTGTTTGTGTACTTTACACAAGTCAGCGCTTAAAGAGTGAAACATATTTAAAAAGGCAAAGAGAAAACATATTATGTATGATTGGAAACTAGTAAAATATAACATTTAAAAGGATATTATATAAAGGCCTGTTTTCACAAAACTGTTTTGCAGCTGAAATAACGTCCTAAAACACACAAATCGATGCTGGGTTGGTTGTAGGAACAAAAGCATTGAAACCCTGAAAAGGTGTTTACTTTCGATTAGAAGCTGTGAAAGTTGAGCATGAAGCTCGCTCATCAAGCTTGACCCAGAATTATTGATCCTTTAGGTGGGGAAAAACGCGTTAGACTGAAATATGTAATTTCTATGAGAGAGGTCAAAAACAGAATCAGCTCACTTCTTCATTTTAAATGTCACAGTTCACCACAACTTTATTAAACAGTTGTGATATTTTTACTGTATTTTACCCTGAAAATGTCAATATAATATATTATCACATTTGTTCATGTCAGGTTGCTCACGTTTCCATTGAATCATATACTGTGTCTGACAAACTTAGACTGTTAAATTGACTTTAGTTGGATCCTGTGCAGCTGCTGTATACCATTTATCCTCATATTTGTCTTATTGTTTATTTTATTGCTGTTATATTGCCTTTCACTAGTTTATAAATTTTGTGCTGGAGAAAATGTCCTGCTTTTAATTTGTTTTGTCTCTCACTTTAAGCTTTTACCTTTCCTAAGGGGCTGTGTTGTTGTAGTTCAAATTCTACAGCTAATATGTCTGCTGTCATTTTGGAGGATTTATATTTGTTGAAGTGTTACAAACAAATTCCCACGGGGAACATATTAGGGATTATAACACCCACTATATTACTGTGACTTGTTGATTTATTTCCACTGGGCTCTCTTTGCAGCTCTTGTGCTGCATTTTTCCCTTACAGTTCTTTTCAGAACTATTCAAAGTCCTTAAATTTCTCAATTTTTTGTGACATTGACAAACCACAAACCTCAGTGTAATATATTAGGATATTGTGACAGACAAAAACAAAGTGTTAGGTAATGTTTAAATGGGAGAGAATGATGATGCATGGGTTTAATTCATCACATTCCTAAAATAGTGGCATCAGTCATTTTCTCCCAAAAGTGATTTTTTTTTCTTGCCTCAATCACCTTTTGACAAAAAATTACTTTGACTAATACGTTCGGAGGGTGGCAAATACATTTTGCATTTATACATTTGGTTTCAGATTTCATTTACTGATTCTATTAAGCAATCTTGTGCTGCACATTTTTGGGTTTTCTCTGCCATCTTTGGATGGCTGAATTTTTTGTAAATCATGTTTTTGTAGTTCTCTTCTGGAAGGTAAACCTTCTCCCCAGTCTCAGGACTAGTGCAGTCTTTAACATGTTTCCTTCAACTATATGCACCGTTATTTCCGGACTATAGAGCGCACCTGATTATAAGCCGCACCCAGTACAATAATAAAAAACAACATTTTGTACATACATAAGCCACATACATAAGCCGCACCTGTCTATAAGCCGCATGTGCCTACATACAGACGGTACACAGAAAGAGTTTTCAAAGTTTTAATAATATACATTAGCTTTTCTTTCCAAACAGTGCCTGTGTCGCGGCAGTAACACAGAAAATATCTTGCAAATTATACAGAGTCCTTATTTGTATAATGATATGCATTGGGGTGTAACGGCGCACAAAAATCGTGGCTTGTGTTGAGACATACTTGGGAAGCTTCAAAGGAATTTATTTCAATAAGTTTCAAAACTTAAAAACTAATCAAAAAAGTGGAAAGTATAGACCTGATTACAGATTTGGGTGATTTTTTTCTCCAACAAATTAAGTACCATAAGCAGACAGTGCCTGGGTCTTGCACTGTTTTTTTTTTTGCAGTCTGTATTTGGCTTTAGTTATTTCTTGTTCTCTCTTTTTATGTGTTGATTTATATCAGCCTTTGCTTCTTTCATACTTTACATCAATCTTTTCTTAGATGTTTATGTAAGATCACCTTTATTGATATTCTTTATATTGATTTCTATATATTTGATTTCCTTGCCCTTCTGTGCAATCTCTTTCTCCCTCAGCCTGCCTTCTGCTGTCTCCTCACAGCTGCACCCTGTTTCTACATAGCACTGCTCCATTGTTCTAGTAATCAAGCTCCCAGTATTTAAAATATCCTCTTTCACACACTTCTCACTAGTTTCTTCCATTAACCTTATGCTGCCAGGTCTCTGTTTCCTGGCTCCCTGTATGTTTCCTTCAAGTTTTGTAAGATGTAAGATAAACACTGCTTATGACAGTGCTAAGTAGAAACCATGAATAAACTGGCAAAAAACTTGGGAAAATTATTTCAGTCATTCTGTTCAATACTTCTGTCCCTCACTTCCGATGTCTGTCATGGTGCCTCATTAAGTGACATAGTTGCAAAGGGTCAATAGCCTGTAATCAATATGGTGAATGACCTTTACTGTCATACATAAACAGAAAAATTATTTATGAAATAGAGGGGAAATTATTGTGCATACCTTGCTATACTTTCATTCCCACGATTAAACTTTTATTCATACGTTTAGAAAAATACTGAAAAATATTCAAAGTAGCACCATAAAATCAGTAATCTTGATTTTAGCGTAATTATTCTACTGGATATGGAACTAAATTTGTTTTAAAAATCAATATTGTCACCCTGGTTTCTATAGCAACAGACAGCAACGTGCCTGGGTACTTACCTTCTTCATCTGATACATCCAGGACTTCAGTCATGGTTTCAGGCACATTCAGCTTGTGTTTCTCTGTCACCGTCTGTCCACAGAGGGGAAACATTTATGATAAATGTTGGTGACACATAACACCCAAAAGCCTCATAGTTTATTAGATAAAACTGCTTAAATTTTAACAAAATCAATCCCATCCCAGTATACTGCTTTGGCATAAATGAACTTATATTAATTACACTGATACAACTCCATACCATCATAGAGTCTGGTGTACACCCTAAACTGCACTCAATCCAACTTTTGGTAATTGGAATAAAAACTGATGATGAAATAAAGATGCTGAAGCAGAACCTAAAATATTTTGACCTTACACAATAAAATCTTCACACCCAAGAAATTCTCCACTTTTGATCATATTACAACCACAGACTTCACTGTATGTCTTGGGATGAAGGTGACAGACCAGCACAAAGTAGAGAACAACTGTGAAGTGGACGGAAAATGACACATGGTTTTCATGTTGTTGTTTTTTTCTTTTTAGCAAATGAAAATTTGAAAAGAATTGTCATGCATTAGTATTTCACACTGAATGAAGCTTCAGGTCGTTTTTTATGGATTGTTTGTGCCTAGTATTACCGCTTTTACAAATTTCTTCTTTGTAAATTGGTTGGAGGGCATCTGAACAGCAAGTTGTAGATCAGAACTTTGAATAGGCCAATTAAACAATTGTGAATCTCTAAAGAAAAGCATCCCACAGCATGGTGCCTGGATAAAGTTTTCATTGTGGGGATGGTGTGTTCGGGGTGGAATGTTGGTTTTGGGACAAAAAGTTCCTTGTTGGTCTCTGAACAGAGCGCCTTCTTCAATTTTTATTTATTTTTTTATCGGCCCTTGTGGCTTTATTTGAGAGCAGTCAGACAGGAGAGTGGAAGGGTCATGGGGCCAGGACTTGAACCTGTGGTGCGTTGTGCACCACTGCCGTGTCCCATTCTTCAACAGCTTTAAAGATTTTGAAAGCCATATACAATTTTTCCTCCTTCTAACATCTTGTTTGTTTTGTGGGCTCTAGTGTCCCTTTTTTGATAGTAGGCTGACAGGAAGGGGGTAAGGAGAGAGGGGAAGACATGCGGCATATATCGTTGGGTCCGGGAGTCGAACCCGCGACGGCCGCGTCGAGGACTCAAGGCCTCCAAATGTGGGTCGCGCTAACCCCTACGCCACCACGGCACGCCCCATGTTTGTTTGTTAAGTGTAAATTCACTCAGAGGTTTCTGCACTGATTGTGCCGTACCGTAGTCGTGGTGATGATCTCCTCAGTGACGACTCGCAATGTGTCCACCACAGAGATATAGCCCAGCCTCCGAGCAATACCCAGCGCAGTATTTCCATTCTGGGGACAGGAACTAGATTCCAGATGCCTGTATTTGCATTGAGTTTGCATCTGCTTTCAGTGTGTATACAAACCACAGTAATGGCGTTGGGCTTGGCCCCATACTGAAGCAAAACATTGATGATGTGTGTGTTTCCTTGCTGGGCAGCTTGATGAAGCGGAGTGTATCCACTCTGGGAAAGGAAATGAAATGATGATTGAGAAACGACTGAAGCTGAATAATCTGCAATAACTTCAGTTACATCAGTACCTTTGTTTTGGCGTTGACACTGGCCCCGTTTTGAAGAAGGAAGTTCACCATCTTGACATTACCATAGTGACACGCTACAATTAGTGGGGTGTAGCCCAGCTATGAAAAAGTAAAAACATCTTATTTCTCCCATCAGAAATCATGGAAACATGTATAGCATGTTTTTTTAATATAAAAACATGCTAAGTGTAAGGATTAAAACACATTTTGGATGCCGATATGGACGAATCAAAAGTCCAAACCTCACTATCTTAATTTTAATAGATTACCAAATTTTGAAGAACATTTAATGTCCAGGGGAACACCAGACATCATTGGGGCCACAAAAAGTACATGTAAAGGCTGTAAACTCAGTCACATTCAAATAATGTAAAAGGTAATCTGATTGTTGTTATTATTAAATAATGTCACGAGTTGTCAGAATCTAAAAATCCTTAGAACACCTTTGACTTTGGCTGCACTGATAAATTGGCCCTGATTTCCTTCATTTTAGGAGACAGATACTAACATGAAGAACCAATCTTATGCACTGATTCTAAACAAAAAGCAGCAAATATGTCTGACAACCAGCAGCTGCATATAAATGACAACAGCGAACACGATATCCACAGTCATTTAAAAAAAAGTCCAATGATATACCATTTTTTTAGATATTGTCATAGTAAATTCATGAGTAATAATCCAAAAGAGACAGGAATGTTGTTGAAGTTAAGACTAGTTGAGTGTAGAAAAAAATAAAATTAAAATATACCGTTTTGGTCATTCCAGTTCTTGTCTCAAACCATAGAAGCCATTAGTAATTTAAAAAAAAAAAAAAAAACCAGAAGACGCAGCAGAAGGGAAGCCCTAGAGATCAGACTTTACAGCTATGTCCTACATGACCATATCCCATAATCTGTATGATTTGGTTAATCGTATGAGGGCAAAATTAACCGAAGGAAGATCAGTAACCAAAAGGTACTATGTTCAGTGACTATGTTCAGTAACAGTCAATACTTATCTTAAGTGGGACATTAGTGCCTAATTGACAACAGAGGAGAAATAAAACAGAACTCCTTTCTCATACTTTAGTCTGGTGGTCCAAGTTGGCACCGTTCTTGGAGAGAATCTCAGCAACTGATACTCTGTCTTCTTGGGCTGCCAGATGGAGTGCGGTTAGGCCACTCTGCTTGAGCAAACAAAGAAGAAACATACGGAAGGCAAAGTTATCCATTTGTATTGACAAATGGATAACTTTGCCTTATATCAGGTTTGGTGGTCAACATTACCTTGGTGGAGACATTAATCTGGGCTCCTTTGCTGATTAACAGAGCTGTCATGTGTGTGTGACCCTCCTGGGAGGCCAGATGGAGCGGTGTGACCCCCTGCTTGGTCAGGATGTTGGTCTCTGCGCCATATTGCAGCAGCACTGTGGCAATGTCCATCTGGTTCTTCTTAGCCGCAATATGTAGAGGAGTGTAGCCGTTCTGGGAGGCAGACGTTAGGCTGAATGTTTTCAATTGTTCTGACCCAAACAAAAGTATTGGCCATTTGTCAAGTATGCAAAGCTTTAAATAAATTGCAGTTTTAAAGCTACAAACCTTTAAGACATCAGGTCTATTAGGGTGCAAGGTGTGGAAATGTAGTTCAGTAAAGACTCATGTCAGTTCTTAGGAAGTAACTTTTTGGAAAATGTTCATTAAAAGACTAATTTTATGGCAATTTCTGCACAGAATGATCAGCTCATTTTCTGTAAATACAGGCATTTCATCAAGATGTGATGAATCATTGTAATTAGCTGATTTGTCTTATGCTAAAGAAAAGCATAACAGTATAGGAGGCTTCAGACGATCCACATGTTCTTGTTTGCCTTTGTGAGGGCAAAGGCACACGCCAAAGGTATGGTGCCAACTCCATTTTGAGACAATCTCTGTGGGGTTGGATCTCGTCCAGGACAGAAACTGCGTGTGAATGAACTTGAAAGGATAGGCTCTTAGCACTTAAACAATTTATTTTCTGAAAAAATGTCATTGTACAATACTAAATTGTACTAAATATGTTGGTAATGTCTGACAGGCAACACGTTTTTGCAAACACTGCAGTATGGATAAATGGGTACAGAAGTTGACTGACTTGATCGACTGAATTGATTAACTTTAATGCTTGATAATAAAAGCCATTTAAACTTTTATTGAATGGCTTAGTTTCAATAAAAGTTTTTTGTAGTATTTTTGTAGCACGCTACAAAAAATCATACTAAAAAAACAAACAAAAATGTGTAAACACTGCCTAAAATTTTTGCCAAAATCGTAAAATTTAACCTCTTATGATATTTATTAAACCAGTCTGGTTGGAAAACAGAATCGAAGTAGATTATTTTAGTGCCAGTGAAAGAAGAGAGACTTTTGGTGTGAATCAAGTGATTCTCCTCATCATGAACTATGTGCTATAGACCCTCACCTTAGCCATTGCGTGGGGAGACGCTCCTTTGTCCAAAAGCAGGAGCGCTACCTTTTGGTTATCATAATGTGCTGCAACATGGAGGGGAGTGAGGCCATTCTGTTGGGAAGGAATGATGAGTGCATGAGGATTAAGGAGCAGCTAGTGAAGCAGGGAAACCAAATACTCAGTCACTGTTAGAGAGGTTGACTAGAGGACAACAGAATGAGTCAATATTGAGAAGAAAAAACAGCTCCTGTTAACCTTTCTGATTAATGTCTGTCTTGGTGAGGCAGATCAGGGAATACCTGGCTTTAAGAACAACATAAGCTTACCAGTTCTCTGGCAGTAAACAGGTCCTTAATACAGAAAACCACCAATTTTTATTCACATGCAAGACACATGAACATATTGTACATATTCATCTAGCTGATAATCCAGTGTTTGCTAGGGGAATCTAAGCAGAACGGGTCTACGTTGGATGCTTACCTTTCCAGCAGAATCAGGAGGCGCACAGCGCTGCATCAGCAGTTTGACCACATCTAGGTTTCCATACTTGGCAGCCACATGCAGAGGAGTAAACCCTTTCTGTAGAGAGAAGGAAGCAGAGACAGTAAGACCAAGAGATATTGAAAGATATATACAGAAAATCAGCAAAATACTGTAGAAATACTTTAAAGGATTGGTAAAAAAAAATTTAAACTGTGTTCTGTCTGGCAGCATGCCACTCAGACATGTTGTCAGAGTGCCAAAGAGTGCCAAGGTGAAGCCCAACAGATTTAATTTCACAAGTGGAGCATTACATCTTTCTCTTTGATACTTCAATTGATTTATTTAGGGGCAATGGTGGTGACGGTGGTAGGAGTACACCCGCAATCAGCAGGTTGCTTGTTCAACCCTTGCTCCACCTGCCCACAGCGGTTTAGGTCTCAGCCACAGAGGGCCTGGTGGGAGGACACTTGATAAGGCGCTATACAAATGAAGCTCAGGCATAAATTCAAGCTGTGAAACTCTCTTCAGCCTACCAGCATCATCAATTACCATACCTCCGCCTCAGCCAGCCAGCACTGGATTGTCGCTCTGCCCCAGCCAATCACCATGCAAAAGCTCATTCAAAAAGCCAGACAACCACGCATCCACCTGCTTCAGCCCTGCTTCAACCCATCTTCACCCTCATCCTCCCAGGCACCTTCCAGGCTCTGCTCCACCACCAGTGTCTGGGCCTGGGGGAAGACTACACTGAGCTTCGCCCCAAGCCGATCGTTTTCCGAGCGCCAAAGAACTTCGGGTCAATAAAACTTTCTAACTGCTGCTTTTTCTCTGTGTGAGTCTCTACAGATTGAAATAAAAAGTAATTTATGGTACCCTTATTTATATACATATACACACACATATATATATATAAAAAAAAAAAAAAATTCCCTTCTCACCCACCGCGGGTGGTGTTTCTTCCTCTTAGCTCGGGTCCTCTACCAGAGGCCTGGGAGCTTGAGGGTTCTGTGCAGTATCTTGGCTGTGCCTAGGACTGCACATTTCTGGACTGAGATGTCTGATGTTGTTCCTGGGATCTGTTGTAGC
>CAEFZY010061561.1:0-25421 GCA_903066815.1 Brachyrhaphis roseni
CGTTCCGGGCGAGAGGCGGGGTACACCCTGGACAGGTCGCCAGTCTGTCGCAGGGCAACACAGAGACAAACAGGACAAACAACCATACACACACACTCACACCTAGGGACAATTTAGAGAGCCCAATTGACCTGACAGTCATGTTTTTGGACTGTGGGAGGAAGCCGGAGTGTGAAATCGTCACAACTTTGCATTTCTTCGAGGTATTTGTCAAACCAAAACCCAAATAAAACGGTTGTATTGTGGGGCGTGCTTTGGTGGCGCAGGGGGTTAGCACGCCCCACGTTTGGAGGCCTTAGTCCTCGACGCGGACATCATGGGTTCGACTGCCGGGCCTGGCGACCCTCGCTGCATGTCCATCCCTCCTTCCTGTCAGTCTACTGTCAAAAAATGCAAGCCAATAAGCACCGCTAAAAACTCTTCGGCAAAAAAAAAACAAACAGTTGTATTGTGAGAAAAAGTGAAACACTTCAAGCGATATAAATATTTTTGGCACAGCACCTGAGAAAAACAAGACACAAACCTGCGAAGCGTACAACAGAGATTGTAAACATCAAATCAAATAAAGTGACTACAACTTACACTTTTAAACCTGTTTATTTTTTTATATAGAAATTATGTTCATGTTTTACATAACTTTGTAGTTACAAATCATAAGAAAGATAGAACATTAACACAGTTAGCATCTCAAAGCGTCTTCCAGACATTCAGGAGCTCAGATCTCAGTAAAGCATCTGGAAACTTTATAGATGTTTTATGCTGCTTGCTGCTCAGTAAAGAGTGAACAGAGCTTCAACAGTAGCTCGATAAGTGGTGTTCATTCGTCTCCATCATGTACCTATGTGCTAGTAAGGAACGTCAGAGGAAAAATAAAGACACTCTTTCTAGTGCAGAGAATTTATACAAACCTGCTGTGAATTCTCTCCAAACAAAGCACAAGTAGGCTATTCAGGGTTAGAGCGATGTCAGAGTATCCACTTTGTTTTGTTTTTCTTATTTCAACTCAGATCCTTCTTCCCTGACTTCCGTTTTATCCTGAGACACCCCACAGTGGGGGGGGAGTCGCCTCCAACAACACAAAGTCCCCAAACATGGACATTTAAAGCACAAAACTCCTGCTCAGTCTCTCTTTAAGAAGAAGAAGAAAAAAGAAGCCCTGGAATGCTCTCTGCGTGAGCTCCCCTTTTGCTTTGTCCTTAAGACTATCAGCACTGTTTATTGTACCACCTGGTGATAAACTTCCAGTCCCGTGATTAGCTTCCCCACCGGAGGAGAAAAAAGCAGCTCAGCTCAGTTCCTCTCAATCTGCTCGATGTCGAGCTCTCCTCCCAGCTGGTACATATCCCTCGTCATGCTGCACAGCCCCACCCACAGGGTCTCGCCGTCCTTCCCTCCAGTCGTTCCCGCCATCGTGTTGTCGCCACAGCCTCTGGGGTTCCAGTCGGCGTCGGACAACTCGTTCCCGTGGAGCTCCGAGCCGTCCTCGTTGTCAGACAGGTCGTCGGCGTTGGGCCTGAGAGAGAGGGTCGCCGGGCCGGACTTTAACGGGTCGTCGCTTGTGATCCCAGGGCAGCTGAGACTGTGAAAATTCCGAAGTTTCTGTAGAAAAACGGGGAAAAAAAGAAATCAAAACAACCTTGTAAATATCAATTTCTGAATCTGAACAAATTAGTAACAGTAAATCACTCATTTCTTCTATGAAAGGTCTGCCTGAAATTTTGATATCAAAAGGAAATAACTAATAAAGATTATATTACCGGCATCAAGATTACATAAAGGTGAATGAGCAGTGCTGAATAATAAAGGCAGTTTATATGCCACTTCTTAAAAAGATATTTATACTTTACAGCCGCATCTAAATGACCTAGAATATCATTGAAATGTTAATTTATTTTAGTAATTCAGATCAAGAAGTGAAACTCAAAGGTCCATGACGCTCACAACAATGAACCTTATTAAATTTAATTTATATTGATAACTGTTAAGATAAAAGACATTTTTATAGATATTTGATGTCATGGCCTTGGCAGTCACTGGGAGTGGGTTAGTTGACAGTTTTCCAGCAGACAGTTAGTAATTCCTCCCTAAAGAAACTGGCTGTTCACAAAGTGCATCATCCAAAAATATTAAAGGAGAGTTGAGTGGAACGAGAAACGTGGTAGAAAAAAGTGCACAATTTTAAATCGAAACCAATGCAAGACAAATTCATAATGTATGGACTGCATACATTATGAATTCTTAGGGTAAAGCCTTTCAGGAAACAAGAAACCAAAGTATTCTTTTCATATGAAAGTAAATGTTGCATTTACTAACATTTAGTCAGATTTGTATTTAAAAGATGAGATTAATTTGCACCATTACTTCTTGTTATTACTTCTGAGATTATGTGATGAAAGTATGGAACCACAACAGAGCTACTTTTAAAAATGTATGAACAATATATATAATAAAAAAAAATCCCCAGAAAACTTGGGGAATTAATTCAGCTCACATTTCACACTGGTTGAGGCTACAAAGCTGTGATCTGTGTTTCGAGTACCCACGCAGCAAGTGGCCGTGCATCACTCATGTCAGCCTTTTGACTCCTCTGGCCTCTCGATGGCCCTGCACAATTCGCACTTAGATCTGGGAAACCAAGAAGCTTCTTCAGGCGAATACACATGTGCCAGTGGTGCTGCGGGCATGCCCTGCAACAGCTGTGCGTGCCGGAATGAGAAGCCTTTACGACAGAGACTTATCCAATCTGTAAGGCTAATATGGAGAAGGCAGGACAGCTGCCTCATGCCTCACTGGTGTCGGGCTGGGGGGACGAGAGAGAATGGGGCCTCTGTGAATCCCCCCACCCCCGTCATTTGCGCGCTTATGTAACCTTTAGAAGGAATGGGACTGTTAATTAAGTTTAAGAAGCGTGTGGATGAAGATGATCAATAGCTTTAGTTAATTTGGGTGGAAAAACCTACAATTTCAAGATTAATAAAAAGTACTTGATTGACAAAACATGATGTATGCTCTGTGTTAACTCATTAACACCATCAGTAGTTGGCCATTACATGTTTATGCAGACAATTAAAATGTACCACCCGTCTTTTAAAAAGCCATTCTCCTCACAAACGAGTGCAGGGTGAACAGCTGCAAGCGGTGGAAGTGGTGTTAGCTGCAACATCCATAAATCTGCACATCTCAGATGAGGCACAGATGTAGCATTAAGTGTAAGCCCCATTCAGAACTGAGGAGTAAAACTCGAGCTGTTATGATCAGATAACTCTGTGCTGAAAGGAAATGCTGGTGAGCACAGAGCTGTTTATTTTCAACAAGTTTAATCTACTCAGGCCAAACAAAAGGGTTCGGTTTTCATTTCCAAACTCCAAGTTAGAGTTCTCAGGTCATTATCTAACAAAAAGTACCAAAGTGAATTTAGTTCAGATATCTTAAAAGTGATTTATCATCATTTAACAGCAGAAAATGTGAAGAACGAGGACCGGGGCAGCTAAAGCTGAAGCTATCATCCATGACCTTCTAGACAGTGATGATCGCTGTAGATCAAAGAGGAATACTGATGTTTTTCTTGGCTCTAGGAAAGCAGGGACATTTTTCTGCCATGCCAATTATTGCATTGTTGGATTAGCATTTCAGACTCCAGAGTAAGACCTCCAGATCAAAACATGGGACAGAACCAATGGAAGGGAGCCAACAACAACATGGGTCTGAGCAAAACGACCCATGTTGTTGAAAAAGTCATCAAAGCTACAGATGCTGACCTACAACATCCAGAAAGACGAGATCAATACAGTTCCTTGCAAATGTTCATTCCCCTTTCATCAAATTATAACCACTAGGCTTCAATGTATTTTATTGTCTTGTTGCTTTTAGTGACAGATCAAAACAAAGTAGTGCATAGTTTTGAAGTTGAAGAAAAATTATACATGGTTTCCAATTTTCTTTTACAAATAGTAAGCATTTGTATTTAGACACATGCACCTTTTGTCTTTCAGTCTGAAGTTAAGCCAGACCAAACGTCTCATCTTTTAGGTCAGCTAGAATTACCAAAATTATTTCTATTTGCTCAACGCCACAATAACGAGAGGAAGAATTTAAGAGGTTTATTCATTAATATCTTCAAAATCAGAAGTTTTCATACGGAGTGATTACTATCCCATTAAAACAGTAAGAAAGCCCACATGATATCATGGGTTTGGAAGCTTCTGATAGGTTAACTGATACATTTGAGATAACTGAAGTAAACAACTGTAGATTTATGTTAAACACTGATATCTTGTTTGACAGGATAGAGGGGATGTTTTTTTATGTGCTGTATGTAATATTCTGGTTTCAAGAGTACCTGCTCTTATTTCGCAGTTAGTTCTACCAGCTTTACTACCACTGCTTTGCTTTGGGATAACTGCTTTAAACTCCTCCACACGTTTCATCCCTGCCCTGCTGTGTTCCTTGGTCTTCATTATGCTGCTTGTTAACTAATGTTCTCTGAGGCTTTTCACAGAATACCTGGATTAACACCGAGATCAAAGCACACAGCTGGACTCTACTTATTAATATGGTGGCCAACAACAACAACAAAACAATCATCATTTTCTTCCACTTCACTTTTATGCACTACCTTGTACTTTTCTATCCCATAAAAGTCCCCATGAAATACATTGTAAAATGTATTAAAATGTGGTTGTAACTTGACAAAATGTAAAAAAAATTCAAGGGGCATGGTTTCTTTTATCTGTTTTTTTTTCTTTTATCTACAGGGCACTGTAGATAAGCTGAATTAACAGAAATCCATCTTATCTTTTTGATAATCTATAACCTTCAGCCACCACCGCTCCACTTCCTGACATTTGTAAAGCGAGGCTGAGCTCCGCTATAGGCGATTGGTTTCTCCTCGGGAAAGTTATACCGCCGACGTGTCTGGATGACAGTACGCTCCGGAGACACACATTCAGCAACACTGCAGGCCATCTTTGAATAGGGAGGTGACTTTGAGTCCTGATAAGGTAGATGGAAAAGTCCTACAGCTGGGTGGGGAGTAACCTCAGAGTCTTATCACCACTAAACATGTCTTAGAGTTTCTTAATTTGAAAAGAGAAACTCTTTAGATTTCTGCAGAACTTTTTCAAAATAGTAATAGCTTTCACTATTCTTTTTTCTCCCTGTGTTGACTGACGTTGTCCTTCCGCACAGAATCAGAGAACAACACATAAACAATAGAGAAGATCCACAGCTGAAAACAGTGTGAAAACACTTTTGGTTGTCTCGCCTCGGGTTGTTTTTCTCTACATTGACCTCGCCTCTGTTTGAAGCTCCTGTGGCGCCTGCTTGCTGTGTCACAACAGTGACACTGCTGAACTCCAAATGACTGTCTCCAAAAGGTCAAGGCCTGCTTTGTGTTTATGAAAATGCATGAAACTTTACTCCAGGTGAGGGCAAGAAGACGTAACGGCTCCATGGATGTGCAAACTAAAACAGAGAGGTGTACTGGATTGTGAACCCGTTTTCTAGAAGTCTGCTTTGACCCAGCTGTCTTCTCCCAGGCAATAAATACAACAGTATTCTCCTCCTTGAATGCGAATGCAAATACACACCCACATAATGGAATGTGACTCTCAACAGGCCTGCATGAATGAATGACTGCTTTCAACGACAATGCAGGCAGACAGACACTTGCGAGGTGTGTCGAGGGAGACCGCTGCGACCTTTACCAAAAGTGTTTGTTTTCACGCCATGAAGAGCAAAAAAAAAAAAAGGGAAAAAAATGACGTTTGCGAGTGTAACACGCAAACGTTACAGAGGCTGGAGGACATGGACTAAATCACACAGGTCATGATCATGTTTGGATCACAAAATGTAGAATTTAACCAATAGATGTCTGTAGAATTTACATCTAGTAGATGTTATAAAGACTAAGAAGTACAATCACTATTATATATTTTTTTACAGAAAATATAATTTGCACTGTTTAGCCCCCTTTGTGCAGAAACCAACAAATAAAACCTACATGTTCAGAAATCCATCTGTGTGCCATTTAATTTGTTTTTAGAATCCGTTATTTTTTTGTCTTGAGTTCACTGTTTCCTCCTTTCTATTTAAACGTTTTCCTCAGTCTCCAAACCAACATCACTTTTTTCCATTTGGTCTTTGTTTTCCTGTCTCTTATCTGATATGCAGCATTTTATGTTGTCCATTATAAATAATGACGAACTGACTGAAAACAGGAAATTCTTCCACATATTTTCCTACTTTTTGATCTGCTCTCCAAACACTAACCTGAGTCATCTTTGCCAGATCCAGGGAAGGCCTCTGCTTCTGAGAGTCTGCTGGCCTCCTGCGTTTCACACCGATCTTTTTGTCGTTTAAGACACACGGCTGGGAGCGACTCCGGGCAAGGCCACCTTCTCCACCGCGGCGCTCAAGTTCTGGAGTGGAGTCTGGCGAGCTCGCCGGTGAGGGTTCCTCTGCCTCAGGGAGGCAGATTTGTTCATGGGAGAGGTAGAGGGGCTGGGTAGACGGATCAGAGGTGTTGGGAGTTGGGCCAGAGAAGGCGGAAGGCCTGGACAGCAGCTGAGGGAAGCAGGGCTGCTCCTGGCCGTCGGAGCGGGCGGGAAGGCTGAAGCTGGAGCTACGCTGCATGGCCGGGAAGCAGAGCTGCGAGTTCCCGAGGCCGCTGCGCTGAACGCTGCCCCCGCTGTGGCACCTCCTCTTCTCCACCGAAGTCCACACTCGGGAGCCTTGAGGGCGCCAGGTGGAGCGGCAGCTGCTCAGCTCATCAGAGCAGGACAGGGACCGGCACTGGCGCTTGCTGGGGGGCGCGGTGGAGTGCGAGGCCTCGGTCAGACTCAGGTCCTGCAGCAGGCTGGAGATGGTGCTGGAGGTGGAGCCCACATCCCAGCCCCAGTGGGCAGAAGTTCTGTGCACGTCGGGCAGGACGTCCCACAGGCTCTCCAGGCTGGTTCCGACCGGCCGCTGCTGCAAGGCGCAGCTGGTCCCCACCTCACGCCATCGGCTCGTCTCTGTAACAAACAGCAGCAGCGGCCTTTTCAAAATCCTCAACACAAGACAGCAGATGTTCAGAGCAAGCTCATTAATAGCATCTCCAATAAGAATGGGCCACTTACTGATATCAGGGTAAAACAGACAAAACACTCAAATTTTCCAAATAGGTTGCAAAGCGTGTGTCAAACTCAAGACCAAAATCAGGCCAGCCAGCCATAGTTTTTAATGTGGCCCTCCAGACTACCACTTTAAAAAAAACTTACATTAATGTGAAAAGATGTTTAATATTATTTAACTTTAAAAAGTACTCATCAAATACACCGACACCAATTTACTTTTATTAATGAGTTTCTGGCACAACTTCCCTTTGAGGACATTCCTTGTCTTGATTTTGTCCAAAAATGAAAATGAGTTTGACATCACTGCTGTAAGGTTTAAAATACTATGAATCTAAGTTGGTTTTGTTGTTTGCTTTTGTTTGCAGTTTCTCACAAATGACTCTCACATGGTTTGTTGTAGAGGCTTCGTTAACTGGATTGAAATAGTAGTGGAAAATTGAAACTTTGCAGTAAAATTCAGCCCCCAAGCCGTGACGGTTGTATTCCTATTGATGAAAAGCCCACGCTCGGTCTGTATTGATTGTTTTGTTCAATAGTGATAGAAGCTTTGTGGTTTGAGGGCTGAATTTCTTACTCCATAGAGACAATTTTCCACTAGGATTGAAAAAAAAGTACATTATTATTATCCTGATAGTCCAAACTGCTGCTCTTTGTTACTATATGTCCCAAGGTTGTGCAGAGGCATAAGTGACGTCAAACTCCTGCTTCAGGATTGTTTCCGTATTCATAGCACTTGCTGCTTTGTGTTATATTCACCACAAACACACCCTGCCCTGTCCCTCAGGCAGTGCTCTAGTCGCCGTGCTGACTGGAAAAAGGAAGGAAGCTCAACGTCCAGCTGGCTCAATGCGCTGGAGTCGGAGTAAATATATACATCACAAACATTCTGATGACCGAATTGTTGCTAGGAGAACAGGAAACTAAGTCACCTCCCAAATGATTTTTGTCTTTTCTTTTGAATAAAGGTAACCAACATGAGGTGGTGAGTCAGCAGCTAAACACGGCAGCAACTATCCATTCACAGCATGCAGGACATTTGTTCCTCTCTCGAGATAAACGTCACTGATAATCAAAACAAGAAACAAAAACAAGGCCTGTGGGAAGTATTATCATCACCTCGCTCCATAACAAGAATGAAAAATGAATAAAGCATATTGAATCAACTACATCCTAAAGACTTGATCTGGACATTCTGGCCTTTTAATTATGACTATTAAGGATGGTGGGGGGTTGAAATAATTTAGAATGAATGGTTTAACCTTAATTTAAATCAGCAGCTATATGTTTGAACTTGCAGTAAAACAGTACAGTGATGGGAAACAAGCAAACTGGTTAGAGGATGGATAAGGATATACAGTATAAGAGCATACATATCTATTTTTTCTGCATAACTAATTTAAATGTTTTTTCTAGACTTTAATGATGTTGTTTGTTGCATAATTATTCCACTCTGGAAAAAAACAGCTGAGATAAATCCTCAGAAGCTAGTAACTCACAACACACATTACCAAAGCGTGTAAAGTTACAAGCACATCTGCACATTGATCAAGTGAGATAAGGAAAACTTACCCATGAGTCCACAAGAAAAAAGTGCCGCTCCCTGGCTCATGGTCGGCGCCTGGAAGTGTTAGAAATCAGAGCAAGATTATCTGTCAGCTCATTAAAACACCACAAAAATAAAAGGAATGTGGGATTGTAGAGGCAGTAGTTAATAATTTCAATAAAATTGAAGAAAATGGTGAACAAAAGTTCGGCCGCGGAGTTACGATGACTTCATTTTATGAGACTGAGGGCAATCTCAGTCCACATAAGTGGGGGAATTTTCTTCTCTGCTGGCAGAGCTTCAAGTTGCAAGGATACAGAACAAAAAATTAGTCAGAGTTGGTCAGCCTTGTGTAAAAAAAAAATACTCCACTGTCATTCCAAGAGAAATCCTGGTTAACGCTACCAGCTATTATGATGCAATCATCTGTAATTGTAGCATAAATGTCCTGCATTTATAATCGTAAAAAGCATTTGCATTGTTTCTCTGATGTCATGTCCTGTGAGTCACTCAGGCAGCCGTTAAATATTTTGCCTGAGAGTTAAGTTTCAGCTTTGTTTTAAGAGAAATTGGTGGTTTTAATTCAGAGCAGCAGCACCTTGTGCTCTCCTTTGAAGAGCATACGTCACACAAACACAAAATGACACATTTCACACACAAGGAACTGCTTACGTAATCTGAAAACATCCTCTCACCGTGCCCAAGTCCGTACGTGTTGCTGTTACATCGTCGCCGCCCTTTTTTTCCACTGTTTTCTTGTAAATGATCACCATCACAACACGCATCCCTGTCCACAGCTGGTCCAGTAAAGGCAATTCATGCTGAGGGCCATGTCTTCGGGCTTGGTGCTATTAGTTGGCTGGAATGTGCTTCACTTCTCGGCCCAAACCTGAGAGGACGCAGGCAGATGAGAGCGGGATTAGAATTCTGAGCATTTTTATAATTGTGTTGACCATATAAAAGCTGTGAATGGAGAAGAACGAATCCCTGACCTGGAGGCTCTGAAATGCATCATTAAATGGAAAAGAAACCCCTAATATCCCAAAAGGAATTATTTGGTATCCCATACCAAGTGGAAAAACAGGAAGATGGATGGACACATTGGTGGATTTTAAAAAAATTAAAATAACTCAAATAAAAACTGTAAATCTGGAATATTATCAAAATATTGCAGATTTTCTACTACAGCATCTACACTAAACATTTCAATAGCAGCACAAACCAAACTAACCTGAAACCCAAAGCCCCTCACAGACATTTAACCTTAAAGAGTAGCCTTCCATGCACAAATAAATTTTTAATACTGAAACACCCAAGCTCCATTTCTCTCTTTCACACACACACGGAGTCCGTTTCTGCTGTTCCAACACGTGCATCCTGTTCAACATCTACATATGTGGAAGATAATGGGAATTCCAAGTTTTTCTGAGGCTGCATTCCCAGAACACACTTTATTTGTCTCCTCTGCCATCATGTGTTTTCACTTCCGCATGGCCTCCTCAAGAAAGCCACATTAAGTGGAACTCCACCTTTGTAGATTTGTGCGAGTTTCCTTAAAAGTGTCCCACTCTGGAGCCCACAGAGGAGTTGTGTAATTGACTCCTCGGGGGCCGGCCAGGAATAGCTGACCTTGCAGTTATCAAAACAGGCCTCCTCGTACTAACGCTGCTCCACGATTACACTAAAACTGCTATTTGCTCCCCCATCAGATGTAAATCTATATAATGGTCGCAGAGGATCTCGCTATCACGGCGATCGGTTACACACGAGGCCACGTCAGGTAGAGCAATCATGGAACAAAGGGGACACGAGATGGTCGTATGATGCCCTGAAGGTCACTGCAGGAAACCAGCAAACAAACAAAACCAGGAGAGGCGCGAGCAGAGAGGTCTGCTGCTGTGGGGTGTGAAGTGGAGTGCAACAGCGTCACAAGACCATGCAGGAGCACGCCAAAGGTGCTCTTTGAATTCAGCGAATGACTTCCATCACTAACACTTATCACCTCGAGACGACAGAACAAGAGAGAGGTTCTGAGGAAAAGAAACTCACAGCACTCACTGAGCTCTTTGGGTTTATCTGGTGACGGAAAGGAGCAGAGCTTTGGGATGTATAACGTGCGTGGCGTGTCCATCGACTACAGAGATCTGCGAGATGGCTGCGACTAATGCTACGGAAGGGGAAACAGTTGTTTACGCATCTAAATGACCCAGAGACAGACACACAGCGACCAACACGAAGTCCTCCCGACCGATGACTCCCAAGGTTATCCAACATTCTTCATGCTCCCATCGTAAACACCACCAATATGTTCAGTTAGAGAAAATTGCAACAATTAAATCATCTTTCTCTCTCTTTTTCCTTCCCCTATCCCTATAAATCTGAACTGAGTACTTCAAGTGGGTGAGGTTTATAACATAATGATAAACATTCCTCTGCTGCATGACACAAGTGGAACACACAATTATAAAAGCCTAGCCTAGCCCTGCAGCCCTGGAAAACCACTCAAGCTTGTCTTGGATTTTGAATAAAAACACAAGATGCAAAATGCTAGGAATAAAAAAAATAATAATAAAAAGGAAGGGAGTAAGACTGCTTTTTCTTGGATAGACAAAACCTGGATAGCAAACGTAAGATCCGGCACGGGCCAATATCAGAGTCCCATGGCATGATAACTTGAGATCCACAGATCACGCTTTAATGTAGATTCCTGGTTTTATATAACATTCTGGTTGGCCAAATGTGATTGATTCCTTTTTTTACTTTTCCCAAAAGGATAAATATATTTGCAGCTGGCTTCTTTGAAATCAGTAAGTTTTACAACTAAACGTTTTCCATTACGCCAGTCGTATGATTTACATTTGAGATGCAAAAATTATTAATGGGATCCCATAGAAAGTGCTAGGATGACTAGAGGGTAGAGTTACCAAGCACTACCCCTCCGCCAAATGCTGCTGTGCACTAATAGCAAGAGTAGACTGGCTACCTGAGCAGATAGCCCAGCTAATTCACATGTTCTGTGCAATAATTAATTGAAAAATAACTAGTTTTTGCTCACGTTTTTGCATAAAAATAAATAAATACTTTGATGAATGTTAGGAAACAAGGGTATTTTTTCAAAGCCTAATTTAAAATTTTCTTGTTTCTTGAAACTTACCATGAGAATCTCCTACCAGCCCCTGCTTGGCATTACCGTGCCCCGAGCTGCATCTTACAAATTGCCAAATTCAGCAACAAAAATATCTGTCCTTCTCCAATTTTGATGTAAAACCTGAAAGCACCTCTCTTAGTGACATTGCCTTTTATCTGGAATTGGTGGGAGTCTCTACACTTCTGGCATCCGATAACTGTTTTATCTTTAGCCAACATGACAACAGAGAAAGTCTAATCGCTGAGCACAATGCAACAGGACATTTCACTTCCCATCAAAGGCAGACTGACAAACTGACTTCCAATACATCTTTCTGAAATGCTGTCTGGCGTCTGTCCTGAAAGGCAATGATGATGCTGTCTTGGATGAGCAGATGTTGCCCTTCTTCCTTTGTGGTCACCGAAAACTTTTCAACCATGGCCGCTTTGGTTTGTCAGCGACATCAAGCAATCGTGCTGCGAAAGTGAGATACGACATGAGGAAACCACAGAGCTTATTTGGTCAACTCAACGCAAGGGGGCTTTTTGTCAAATGTTCTTCAACTGCATTGTATTGCATTTTAATTAGATCTCAATCCCACTTTGTTACTGAATTGCATTGTTAGTGTATTGATTTAAAGTGAGTTAATACTTTTAAAAATATAAATGGTTATGAATTGGATCTCTTTGTCTTGAGACAGCATGTGTTTATTTGCACTAAATGTAACTAAATTTTATAAAGACCACACAAAGCAATCTCAACAAAGACCCCAACAGCAGCGTCTGCTCTGTTTGAGCGGCTTTTCCATACATTGCCTAGACTGTAATCCCGTGGGTTAGGCCACCATTACATAAGGATTTGTCAGCTTTGTGTCTGACAATTAGAGCTAATACTAATCTGTTTTATAGCACTTGGACAGCTGGTAAAAACAAAAGTGTTTGATATGGCTTCAGCTTATTCAGATTTATTACTCCAAAGGATTGCCACTTAGAGATGTAATCTTTGATTTTTTTTTTTTTCTAAGATGCTAAATTTAAAAAAAGAACAAAAATCCGTACAAAAGTTTAATGGAGAAGAGGTTTTGATATTCCTAAAGAAATACAAATCAATGGAAAGACAACTATGGCTGTCTCAACGAAAGGAGAATCTGCCGAGCACCTAAGATGGCCAGTCTTGGAAGGCTAACTGGAGGATTTGTACTGTTCCTCATCTCTACAACCTCTGCAGAAGGAATTCAGGGAAAAAGGGACATTTTCTGCAAAAACTATTCCTGAGGAAACAAAGCAAACAGCTAAACCCCGGAGGAGTAGCAGGTTCCAAATCTATGCCCACCTTTTGAGAATTCAAGTTCATCCCAATGAGTTAAAGTATGACCAAAATCTTGCTTTTTTTCTCTCATTCAAAACAAAAATAAAACAAATTACTATTATTTCTGAAGACTACTTCTTATAGCTGATAAAAATCCAGCTCTGAATTGAGCTTCTCTAAAACTTGTAGTATTTCATAAGACCAAGAAAAAGGATGTTTAACACAGAAATGTTATGTCATGACCATATTATGTCCTATGATCACAGAAAACAGACTGCTGACTTCGTAGTTGTCCAGCAGACAAACACTGACTTCCTCCATGTCAAAGCAAGTTGGATTCCATTCGACTTTTTGTGCCACATTTTTTTCTTGCACATAATTTTCCATTATCATGTTAGGATATGGCACTCTGAATAGCTGACTTGTACAGCAATTACCTTTTTGGGATTACCCTACTTGTGGATTATCCCAGTGACTGTCTGCTGAACAACTGCCAAGTCAGCAATCTTTCTCCATGGTTATGTACAGTAGGTCAAAACAAAATGAATCTCAAAACCTTTATTTTGGTGTTTTTGTAATATTGTAATTGTCTCAGAAACTGAACTGTGGGTTTTCATTAACTGCAAGTAATTAACAGAAGAAAAAAGTGTCATATTTGTGTATCTGTGTAGAAACTGAAACTATGATATGAAATAAATTTGAAATCTAGCCATCTATTTCTGCTTTTTTTTTTTTTTTTTGACACTGCAGCAGCAGGTTGCACATCACAGAGAAAACTCCAGGTTTTCGAAACCTGAAACTTCCTTTGTTGGGGTCATTATTTAGCTCCCAGTGAGCAGCAGGTGGTACTTAGTACTGTCGAGGCTGACTGAATGAAAGGAACTTTATGAAACACATTGTAGGGTGCTGGCAAGCACACAGCTGCCCAACACGTTCACAGAAATTAAACCAAGTCATACGGGAGGCTTGCTCCACATTTTTTAAAGCTGTGAGTGAATAGTCAGAAATGAGCATGGCCGGGAGGCTTCAATGGCAGCTATCGGGCTCAGTCGAGGCCCTGGGGTACAGCCAAGGTCTCACAGGCATGCAGCTGCCCACTTACCATAAACACAAAGGCTCAGCATGGCTACGCATGGCAGCCAGGGAGGCCCAGGTTCTTAAAGCTGGCTCGCCGCTTAATTATCTCATACATAATCGCTTGCACTGTATACATTTGTCCAGAACAAGAGCTTTGTTGAGCTCTGTAATCGAGGCTTTGGCCCATCTTGTCCAAGTTGGAGAAGAAAGTTGTCCGCTTGAATGCTAAATCTAAGAAAGTCTCTTAATTACACAGTGGATAAGGGGACACAACAGCTAATGGTACAAAATAGGAATTGGCAGGAATAGTTAATCAATAGGCTGATAGGTTTATTACATCTATAATCATGTTCTCATCGTTGTATATTTGTTAATATAATTTTGATTAATAGACTTGGGGATAAATAATTACTTAATGTAGTATGTGTGCAGAATGTCATCCTTTTGATCTTGACATAGTTGTGGTGCTCCTACTCCCTAGGGGGTCAAGCAACCAGATATTAGCTGCTTAATTAGTCAGGGTACCTGCTTGCATAACCAGCCAGAAGTCTGTCCTACTCATAGTGTCGTTTAGTTTAGGAGCTTACTTTTGAGCAAGTTGACCAGAGGACGTGCAGCAACAGGTGGGGTGGGGGCAGCTCTGCATTACGCTATGATCCATGACGGGAACTCTGGCAACTTCAGCAAACTTTGGGGCATCTCATTAAAAGGAGCTGAAACTACAGATGCGCCGGCAAATGGGCTGAATATAGGCTTTGATTGGTGATCGACACTGATGTGTTTCAAGCTCAACTGGTCATTTTATTTAGAATTAAATAGATAAATAAAAACTAAGAACTTAAAAAAAAAAAAAAATTATCTTAGATGGGAATAATCTTCAAATTTGGCTTCAAAAATTAATATCTGTAAAAGAATATGTGGCCTGATCTAGCTCGATAACAAATACCATGTCTAAATGTCGTTAAAAGTGAAATAAAATATGTTTTAAGATTATGATTAAGTATTTCCAGTGGTACCTAAAAAAGAAAGGTAAATCATCTGCGAGTCTTGATGATTGGCAACCCTCTCATGGATACAAGTTAAAACGTTCAACAGTTTTTCACACGAGCATGCAGCTAACTTTCCTGCTGGATGGCTCTTGTCACAAGAAAAAGTGCCCAGAAAACTGAGCTGGCCTACAAGTGACTGGCACACTCTATTAAAACCCCATTTTTAATGAAAGGGAAACAGGTTTGGCAGAGGAACTGAACTAAACCACAGCGAGAACATGATTTTGAACTTGACAAATGCAGCCAAGCCCTTGTAACTGTAAAGTACTAACTTTACATGCAGAAAATATGAAATTCATTGGCAGTGAAACACTCAGTTTGACTGCAAAAACTTAAGAGTCACAACTGCGGCCATGTAGGATACTTCAGTGTTCAAGTTTCTCTGTTTTTGTTTATGGTGCAGGGATGGTAAACTGCTGAATCTGTAGGATGTGTGTCAGCCAACCCTGACTTCATACCTGAGGGGCAAGCTGGCTTTCAAAATGATAAGACAACCATATTCAGCTGCGGTGCCACAGTCTGAAACCAAAAGTCAAAAGAAAAATAGCACAGCCATAAAATAAGGTGGTGTCAGTAAATACTCAGTTGCAATAAAAACTCATTTTAAAAAAAACCCCCAAACATCTTGGTTTGAATGTCTTACATAGGAGGAAACCATACTGAAATGACCGTGTCCTTCATAATCAGCATCTGATGCAATAAACTTAATGAACACCTTTTATTAAGTATTAATTAATCATGTGCATGGTTATTATTTAAAACACTTTTGAGAAGTTTCTCCAACATATTTCTCACTGTTTAGGTCTCATACTGATAGAGTATAGTAAAAGAGGAGCTGACTTTATTTATAAAAAAAAAATAGTTAAAAGGGGAAATTATGAGTGCTAAAACAGGCAAAACAAAGGGACACAGCTAGAGCAGTTCTCATGAGGAAAACTTAAGCTAAGCTAACAGAAACTCTATTCAGACTCCCCCGAAGACGCTACCACTAGCAATAATAATGACAATTTTCAGAATTTAGGCGTAACATAGCCTCAAAACGAATTATAACATTGTTTGTAGTGTAGCTATAGATGTTACAGTAAGTTTTCTGAGCAATGTTGCTAACATTTGAACAAAATTTCCAACTCACAAGCATCTCTGTGATGAGTTCCTCGGATTTCCAACAATTCAGAGCAGCTGTTTTATTTTCTGTCAGCCATGGCGAGTTTCCTTTTCGCAAAAAATAGGAAGCAAAGGGAACAGCTCACTTCAGCTGCTCTCTACTAACTACAACACTGCCCCACTACTCTACTGTCCCACAGAACTACACGCTAATGAGGTTGTGACGACTTGCGTGGACGATACCACTTACACAGGGGGGGAGATGAGGCTTACATTTGATTAAAAACACCTTTAAATCTCATACTTAACGGTCATTATTTTTAGTATTTTTAGTACTTAAAGTTTTTATGTTTTCTGAACTGAAGTTTGAGGAACTTGAGTGGAAAATATTTACTTTTAATGACTTTTGTTGAGAGAAACACCCCTCCATCCTTTCAGACAGTCGTCTAACCCCCTTGAAGTAATGAAAAGTAACCACAACTTCTGAGTCAGGCAAAATAATAGTGGGATATCCGTTTCTTTCAGAGATCCTGATCATTCTCCTCAGTCCAAATGTAGGATTAAGCAGATGGAAAAGTAATAGGAAGTGAACATATCTATAATAAGTAGCTTCGATTGATGAACAGGGTCAATTCAGCTACATATTTAAGGAAATGCAATCATTTTTTCATATTGCATTTTCACAAATCACAAACTGTGTTGAAAGGCTATTAAATAATTTTTAATCATGATTAGACTAGTCAATGGTCTTCCCATTTTTACACTTTAAGTGGGTAAAAATATCTTCACACCAACACAGTCCCTGCTGAAGAAATACATATGAACTGTCAAACAAAGAGGTGGCAGTACGATGCTGTGGGGATGGTGTTTCCAGTGTTAGTTTTATACCAAAGTTTGTATTGTTACTGTAAACCAAATAGTTCAGTTTTGCTTTCTTTTGACTAGAACATCTTCTTCCTCATATTTAGTGTGTCCTCTTTATGGTGGGCAGAAAACCTTAAAATGTTCTTTCTACAGTGGCTTTTTACTTTCTCTTCCATGAAAGTTATATTTCATGGAAATGTAGTGCAGGAAAAATTTAGTTTTTCTTTCACTTCATAACACGGACTACTTCATGTTGGTCTATCACAGAACCTTGTTAAAACCCAGACACAAACTGTCTGAGGTTTGTGGTTGTAATATGACATTTATGTCTAAAGATTCTGGATATTTGAATAATAATAGCAAGTATCTGACAGTTTTGAACCATAAGATTTTGTGGTTTATTGTTATGAATACTTAAGCAAACCTTCGCCACCTTTGCCAAAAACCTTCGCCTACTGTAATATGCCCAAAAATGTTTTTTTACAGTAAGTTAAAAACATTTCCAAGGGGGGCATAATGAATTCGCCTATCTGGGCCTCATAAGGGTGGGGAGCTTGAGGCTCACCCCTGGCAGACACTATTGTTAATCAAGGAGTAACATCTGCTGTGTTCTTCTAATCTTCTCCAGACTGTCCTGCTTGGTTTTAGACTGTCTGCTTTTATTTTTGCCTACCTTTTGGGTGACCCAGGATTTGCCTCCTACACAATATCAGATACCAGCCTAGAGTTAAGTTGTTGGAAAAGTGCACTTCTTTAGTGATCACATGCAGAGTAGTATTGGGGACAAAAGTCATAAAATGTAAAGAAATACATGAAAGAAAAGAGGTTTCACATTTTCATAAATTACTTTACTTTCTTAAGTACATAATCATGTAGTTAAATAAACCTTGAATTAAACATATGAATTAATACATAACCTTTTCTATAATTGGTCAAAGTTTTATGTGCACTGTACGTTATGAATTATTTAAAACTATAAATATGGCTCATCAGGTAGACCCTGACATTTGATTGGTTACCTACAAAGTATTTTAACTGACAGTTATTCTTATTCACTGACTGTAATGTGTAAAACTAATGAATAATGTATGTGTGTGTGGGTGTGTATGCGTGCGTGTGTGTGGGGGTGTGTTGGGGCGTGCGTGCGTGTGTGTGTTGTTTTGATCATTTGTCTATTTACTTAAACTATGTATGTTTAATTACATCTAATCATATGAATATATATTAATTACTTAAACATCATAGATAAGAAGCAGGTGATTAAATAATGTTTATTTAATCAATTTATGCTTATTTGAACTTAATGAATACAAGAAATTAGGATTAGGCTGGGTGTGTTGTTGCTCTGAAAACAATAGGGGGCAGTGTCCACCAAACATGTTACAAGAAAAGAATCAAAAAGTGATCAAGACGTATTATAAAAAATGGATATTGTGCCTAATTGCAATAATTTTTAATTGTTTGATTTTTCTTACTTTTCATGGTTTTTCTGTTAGTTCAGACAGAGAGAGAAAAAAAGCAATCTTCCAGAGAGCCCCCTGCATAATGCTGGGTGCCATCTGCAGCTCACACTGGCCAGGGACAGATGGCTGAAGAACTCCTGTTACAGGAGCAATCGCTTCTCAACTTTAATGAACAGTTAATCCCCTCTGTGGCTAACAATTCCCATTTTATTACAAGTAGAGGTTGGTATTCATGCAAAGTGTCAAATCAATCCAATAAAACCATATAGAGCAACTTTCTAAATATGTGGCAATTAGTTTCTCAGCTGATTAAACAGAAATTAGTTACTCTTCATATCCAAAGTGTGTGTCATTCCACCTTCACACAAAAACTGTCTGAGAATCTGTTTGGCAAAAACAACCAGATTGATTAAAAGAAAAACACTGACACCATTTGTCAAAATTTAGAAGTGCACAACTTTAAGAACTGTCTTTTAATAGGTTGTTGAAATTTCTTTTACCCAGCGGGGTCCTGTAACTACAGTAGGGACATAAAAAAGAGCCATATGGCTTTCATGGAGTTCCCATCTAGGTTTCATTGCCTTTCATTCTTCCCACTAATCCTCACCCATTATGTTTATAGCCAAATTTAAGTGAACAGACTCCACTCAGAGGATCCAAACCCAAGTCGGTGCCAAATCATGATTTAATAAAGCTCCTCTGTGTCTGGAAGAGGGGCAGCTGTTTGCCCAGTGACAGTTTGTGAGGGATCCGGAAACATCCATGGTGGCTAATCAACACCAAGAGTGTGTACCGTCTCTTAAATGTAAATAAATTAATGTGTGAATAATTTAAAAATTTTTAGATGGGCAGGCGGTAGCTAAATAAAAATACATGTCATACCTTTTTTTAATTTTTATTTGTAAAACATTTTGCAAACTACTTGTCAAATTCCAACAAATTTACAATTTTGCAATACATTGATTTGATCAGTCATATTAAACCCCAATAAAATCATTTGAACTTTATAGATGTAAAACAAAATGTGAAAAATTTAAATGACTAAATAGATTTGCAAAGCGATGCACGAAGGAAGTGTTTTGAAATGTAATTAGAGGAAGCCTCATATGTGATACCATCTAAAACAAACTGCAGGTTTCTGGAACTTTTCAGTTTGCATGGTCCATTTAAAGGCAGAGCTTCATCTTCTCGGTCTGTTGGAAATCGATTTATTGAGGTAGAGCTGCTTTCAGTTCATTTAGATTGCTTTGATAAACAGAGAACAGCCCTTCAAGTATTACATCCATGTTCAAGAAAAGCAACCGACACAATATGAAGAGAGCAGCTTTATGATTATTTCATACATTTCTTTTAGCTCCTTCGCACATAACCTCTAGTTTAAGTATTATAACATTATGTATAAAACATGAATGTAATAAGTTACGTTTTAAAAAAAACACAGAGTGGTCATTAGTGAGCAGACTGCACAGTCTCTCTCTGAGAATCCCTCCTCTCGTTCTCCATGTACGCCTGCACGGACCTCCACAGGGCCCGGATGTTCCCTTCGCCAAAACCCATCGCCCCTCTGCGCTCAATCAGCTCCAGGAAGAAGGTATCCTCAGTGAAGAGGGGCTTTGAAAACACCTGGAGAAGATATCTGAAAGCATAACTGAAAGGTCAATACACATTATGAACCACCTTTAATATGACTCTTGCTACTAATGTGCACTCAAACTGACTTTCTATCTACAGTTCCAATGCCATCATTTAAAGTTCAGAATAAAGGTCTTGCTTCATATTCTTATTGAACAGTTTAGTGTCAAAACCCAAATAAAACAGTTGTTGATAACCTGGTAAAGGTTTTCACTCTTTATGATAACTGGCTCGGTTGTGTCCCACCTTCTGTTTTCGCTGCATCCTGTCTGTGACGATGGAACCTGCTGCAGGTCCGTATCCAGAAGAATGCCGTGTTCCGAAAGCCTCTGGGGATCGAGTCCCGCCTCCTCTATTTCCCGCTGTTTTCCGACCTGCCGGAGCACATGTTACATGTAAGAAATCACTGGTTTGCAAATCAGCTGGATGGATTTTCAATGTGCCTGATGCCCACATGCGATCTAGGTATTAGGGACAAAGATCGAAATGCTCACAGAGAGCGATGTGGTTCTCATGACGATGGTTAAAAACGTGTAGAGTGAAGGAGGGAAATGAATTGTAAACCATATTATCTTAATAATATTCCAATTCCGACTTTTTGTTTTCTTGTCTATTTGAACTCACTTTTTGTTGTTGCTTCTCCTTAAATTTCCAAATTTTATTTAAAAATTAAATATCCTCATTGTACAAAAAAATTATTTATTTGCTTCGACTTAGTAGGATATTTTCTAAATTTACTACTTAGTTTTCAGGAAAGAGTCTTTTTTTTATTTAACCATAACCGTATACCATCATTGAGTACATTAGGTGTTTAAAAACAATATTTTATTATTTCATTTACTCATCTGCAAGATCTCCTCTGACAGAAAGTCCTGAATAATAACAAAAGGTGGATATTCTGGTAAGAAAATTCTAAAAGTATTTGAAAATTTAAAAAATAAAATAAAATAAGGCATCCCCAATATTAAAAATGTAAAAACATTTAATAAAACACTGCATTCCTCCAACAATCATCTGAATATGTTTTGCTTCACAATCATTCTTCAGTCTGCAGTTATTCTTTTGCTTTTGTAGCAGTGGCCTTTTGTGGATCATTGCAAGCCATAATCATCAGAATTAATAGAGATAAGTGCTTGAACTATATCATACTGTTAAATAACTCTTTAGGAGTTTCTATTTTTAAAGCAAAATACTCAAATGAACACATGACATGCAAACCAGACTCTGTATATCTGTGTCTTTGTCTGTGTTGTTTTCATGAACAAAGAGCGGCTCTGTCCTTGCCGTGCTGGGCGGTGTGGTGGCCTTGAAGAGACTGATTATGAGCTGAGCTGTGTCAGGAAATCTACACAGAGAGGCTAAAAAAAGGAGTGAAACTAACTCTGATTTTATTTTCTTTTGAAAAAAAAAAAAAGACAGCATTGAATAAACTGACCTTCTAAACTTCCTTCTCTCTTATTGCAATAAGGTGTGTGCAAACCTCTGTGTAGTATGCAGGAGGAGGGGAGAAAAACTGGACTCCAGCTTCAGCCATCGCATGCACAGTAGAGACAATGTTTTTGGTGTAGAGTGCGACGTGCTGGATGCCTGCCCCTCTGTGCTGCTCCAAGAAAGTGTCCACCTGGTTGCGGCCTAAAATATGAGTAGTGATGCACTCAGAAGCTGTGACATCATGAACTGTAGAATAATCTGAAATATCAGCCGGGTTGTTGTACCTTCATGAGGAAGTGATTCTGCGATGACAAACTTGCAGTCGGGTTCTTTTTTGTCAGGGAAGGGAAGAGCGATGCCCGCTTTGCTGCACTTCCAGTACTGCATGGCAGTGAGTCGAAGTCCGACGCCTTCCTGGTTCACAACAAAGCCTTCATCTATATCTTCATTGCTACAAAAACAGAAAAGGGTTGTTCACCTTGGGATAAATTACTTTGTAATGCTTATTCTAACAACCATTCCTTTAAAAATACCTGTGATGCTTTTTCCATGAGGGATTAATTTTTTGTGGGTGTCTGAAAAATCCAGTTACACCACTGGGAAACGCTAAACACAGTGCCTTGGAAAAGTATCCTAACCATTTAGATTTTTTTTTATTTTATTTCGTCCCATTCCAACCACAGGCTTTAATGCATCTTAACTGGGATTTTTATAAACCAACACATAGCAATGTCATAAAATAAAAATTATGATTTTGCAGATAAGAAGGAAGTTTTTTGTTGTTTTTGGAGACTTTAATTGCACAAATCTGCAAAAAGATGTCTAGTTTGAGTATTAAATATCAACATTGACCACCTAAACAAATTTAGGACGCCACAAAAAAAGAAGACTTTTTTTTCCAACATTTTTTTTCTGTTTTCAATACCAACAAATACGGATGGAGATTACTGCTGAGTAATATCCATCTCTCACCAGTAAGTGGCACTAAACTTTGGTCTTATTCAACGCTCAAATCAACAGTAATCATCACAAAAAAGAGACAAATATATATATAAAAAAAAGAACCAACTATAATTAGCATGTAGACAATAGCTTCAAATAGAAGGGATTTTTTTTTTCAAACCATCTCTATTTGTGTAAGATGGAGCCATCCATCCATCCATCCATTTTCTGTACACCCTTCTGAGTGTTCCAAACAAAACTTACATTTCCACCCTAAGAACAAAATTTGACTGAGGAATGACATTTTTGATTAAACAGTGTGGCTTGATTATGCATAACTACACTCTGCCATACGTTATTTTTGCCTTTACTTACCCATCAATGAAAAATCTCTGAAAGCCAAAAAGCTTCCCATACCACCCCATGACCTGGTGGGATGACTTTCTGGGACAGGCATAAGTTATGTGATCAAAATGGGTAACTGGACAAGACAAGTCCTCCTTTTCCAAGCTCCAGTCCTTTTCATTGATAGTAAACCCAGGCAAAAAGGTCCCTCCGTATTTTGTCTTGTCAATCAACGTGTGGCACACATTTCCCACAATCGATTTAACCACAGAGTAGGTGACAAGACCATTCTCGTCCTCGACTGTCGTGGGAGGCACAAGGAAGTTGCAGCCCAGTTGGCGGAGCACCTTGAACGACCTTTCCACATCTTCCACCTCGAAACACACGTTACTGACAGAGTCCACCGGATGGTGGGTGTGAACATCGTACAGATACGACGGGTTACTCGGCTTGTGTTTCTCCGAGTGGACTCGGGGAGGATGATCGGAGTGTTCACCGTTTCCGCCGTCCTGCGGCCATTCATTCAAACCCCGAACGGGTCCCTCGTTCACAACGAAGACTGACGTTCCCTTCCGGAAAGCCACCTGCCTTGACTTGTCAGTCAGTCTGGTGGCAAACAAATTAAACTTGTATTTTGACTCAAGGTCGTGAGCTAAATTCAGCCTGTTAGAAGCGTGAAGTGAAACGTGGTGTAAACGGCGCAAGGGGACTGCCATGTTTTCCCCTGTCTCTGACGGGGTGCGCATCATTTGTAAGCCGGAAGGAAGGTGGCGCGCAGTGTGGACTTGGTTTGCACAGACTCTCAAATGGCGCTGTACCACTCAATAATAATAATAATAATATTATTATATTAATAATATTATAATAATATGAATATAATAATAATAATAATAACAAATGAAAACAAAATTAAAGGGAGTCATATCCACAGTCTGTATTTTTTTTTTTTGATGAAGCAAATTTTTTAACGAAACACTATTTAGTTATGATTAAAACTGATGAATAAATTTAAATGTTGAGATAAATGGGTTGCATCTCATTGTGTCCTTATAAATTGTGCATTATAACGACACAATTTTCATATTGGTTGTATCTTATTTTGAGTTGCAGATAATTCATGGCTTAATGATTCGTCTATTATTAAGACAAAAACACATATAATGAAATTTAAAGTCAGTTAATTAAAAATGAGATGATTAGTTGACGATAAATGTTAGTCTTTCAGTCTGAATATTCTTGTATTTATACCTTTCAACATAAACTTGACACTGACAATATAGATCAAAATAGTGTTTCAGGAAGAAATTACTGGAGGAGTATTTTGAAAAATTTCCTTTAGTATTTTCAGTTTTATTAGGAAGAAAACAAACAAGAACACGGTGGTTGATAAATCATGTTCTTTGTTTCTGCTTTGCAAATAATATTCAGCTTTTCAGTTGCTGTTGATGAAGCATTTGTAGGCTTTAATATAAATGATTAAAAATAGTACTTTGTGGTTCTTGAAAATGCCTTTTAAGGAACATTTTGAATAGTGTGCTTAGATAAAACTTTGTTCTATAAACTCAAAGTAAAACTCCATAAGACAAATTACAAATCTACCACACATTCTGTATGTATTTTTATATGTTTTATACAATAGTCTACCATAATGTCCCAATACACAACAGCAAAAATGTGTCCCTTGCTTCTAACTAATCAGAAAAAAAACAAACAACGCAGACATGCAGCTGTTGAAAATTTCTCGTTCATGATGCCTTTTTCAATCCAAGCCTGCAATGTTAACCCCAGCAATGTAGTATTAACTTGTTGTACGTGAGGAAGAAGAATTTGTCTTTTACATCAGTTCCCCTTATTAAATTACGAGCGAAGCATTCAGTACAGCAACACTTCATGATACTATGCTACTTAAGTGCTATTTATAGGAAACTTGCTCAACAGTTACAACTATCTGTCACAGCTTTGTTTCACATAGATATTAAGATTAAATTTTTTTCAACTCTACCAATATTCCTGAATATTTTGTGATGCATTGTGAATAACAAGTAAAAAAACTATCTTTTTCTATATTAGAAAAGATCATATATCATTGACTTGTTATTAAAAATATAGTGGCATCTAACTCTCCACTGTCAATGTTGATGTGGGTGTCTGTGACCCGTGGCTTTAATCAATTACCTCTCGTCTTCCATAAAGGAGGATAACTCCTCCCACTCCGTTTCCTCATAACTTCCCCAGCCATCCCTCGGCTAACTGTTAAGGAATGCACCCAAGCGTATTTAAATTATTAGTCATGTAAGTTTTAAACTGGGGCGTAATTGAGGACAAAAGAATGAGATGAGAGTGACTATCTATCTATCTATCTATCTATCTATCTATCTATCTATCTATCTATCTATCTATCTATCTATCTATCTATCTATC
>CAEFZY010061562.1:0-18373 GCA_903066815.1 Brachyrhaphis roseni
GACGCGATTTATTCCGTATTGCTATAAATGTCTGATAGACAAACTATCACACATCTCAACAATAAGTGTAATAATAACGACCAAAACAAAACACGGAAAATATTAAGGTCAGCTAAATTGTCGTTGCGGGTCCTATTTAGGTCCCTCACGAACGTCGTTGTCACGGTTGCTAAGAGACGGACACTGCGGAGCCGCACTGAGCTGCTCTCAACCCGGGTCTTTTTAAAATTTCCACTCAATACTACACCATCCTTAAAACCTCTGGCAGAAATACAGACGGTAGTGGGAAGAAGCACATTACAGGCTAAATAATTATAGTGACGTTTAATTGGGGCATTAAAATAATGTGTCAGCGTGAAATTTTAGT
Source organism: Brachyrhaphis roseni (assembly GCA_903066815.1). Classification (NCBI taxonomy): domain Eukaryota; kingdom Metazoa; phylum Chordata; class Actinopteri; order Cyprinodontiformes; family Poeciliidae; genus Brachyrhaphis; species Brachyrhaphis roseni. Next base: position 368 of record CAEFZY010061562.1, read on the forward strand.
GATATCTGTGTGATAGACAGAATGGATCAGGAGAGGAACCACATACCCGTCAGAACCTAAAGAACCAGACATCAGTCTCTTCATCCCTCAATCATTTCCTGTGACCAAAAAATAATATAAATTACAATTTAAAGAACAAATCATAAACATAGATTAATAGTAAATTAATGAATATTGTGAAGGGAACATTAAAAACGTTTGTTAGGATTGTGTAGGAAAAACACTTATATCTTTGGTAAGTACAGTGTTTTGTGGTCAATATAATTTCACCATTTTATTAACATGGGTTGCCAGTTTGGATCAGGCTTCCTATCAAGCTATAAGAATGATAGAAAACATGCTAACAAAATGCCTCAGACCTCCAGCTTGTTTTGGCTTATAGTGAGTTATATTTTTGAAGTAACTGATCACTCATTTGGTTAAATTTCCTTTGTTTGGATAATCCAACACCTACAAACATGACTACTTGTGCTGTAAACACCTTCAAACACACATATCTTAAACGGGGGCTTCAGCTGATGCATGTTAAATATAGCTTACTCCTAGGATTAGTAGATCATTTTTGCCTGGTCACCAGCAGACCAGAAATCAAGGAAAATAATCAGAGTGCATTTCTTCAAACCATCCTCCCTGTTTTTGAAAGATGAAGTGACTTAGATGTTGATTTTATCATTTTTCAGGTAAAGGGTTAAACCCCCACATGTTTTATACCCATGCAGGCTCTGCAATGCTGTTCAGATGTAAAATATACATCTGTATCTGTGAGGGACACATTGAACAACAAGACTTATGGATCCTATTTTCTCTCATTCTTCAAGTAAAAATAATGCAAAGCTTCCCATGACTCTGATTGCCTTAAATATTTTGCCATCTTGTAACATATTCATAACATAAAAAGTGTTTTGCTTGGCTGGTAGATATAAATAAATCTGTCAAGCTTAACATGACCTAAGCGTAACAGACATGCAGAACATTATTTTCCATGCTTTTTTATTATTAACTGAAAAGTGTCATTCTTCTGAAGCAAATAAGGAATCCAAATTTTCCAACCATTTTCAAATATACTTAAACTGCTCCCAGAGGGCTGCCCTTTGATGAACACAATTTTGCATATTTGTTTGTCTTCCCCTCTGACAAGCTGCAGTGATAATAGGCAGGTGAAGTATGCTGACAGTGCAGAGAAGTCCAATAAAACCCCATGAGTATAAAACTGATGGTTCAGAAAGCTTCAACATGAAATAAGGAGATATTTTCAGCTGCTTTCATCTACAGCTTCTATGCTTTGCACAAGAACTGCATGCTTGCCAATATGAATTACACCATGTATGGACCTGATGCAGGAAAAGTCTAACTGATGATTTTCATATACTTCCTCATTTAAAGATGTGTCCAATATTGCATGGATAATGCATTTTGTGAAGTCTGTGACTTTCACAGGCATGTCTGACTAAAGTATGAGGAACATCAATGAAATTGTGACCAATGTGTGACAAGGTTTAACTGACTCTGCTGCATCAACTGTCAATACAGAAAAGACTCCTGGATTTCTCTGAGACTAGAGAAAAACCAAGATTCATGGGGAAGCATTCCACACTTAACTGTTAAACAACTCTACCCACAACTTTTGTTTTTCCAAATATATAGACAAGTCACTTGATTTTATGATTGGCTGGTCAAAAGAAAGGGTGAAAGAACGATGAAAAATTAAAAAAGTAGTTTCTCTCAAGCACAGGTCCTTTCTGATCTCCTTCCATTGACCTTATTACCCTCTCAATGTGATTAACTGTCACTGTAAAGTGGATGCTTGATGTCAGAATTTACCATCAAGAAAGCCACCAGTTTAGATACAGTAGCAAAAAGAGAACAACAGTCCTTAATAACCTCATCAAAACTCATTTCAACAGCTGATGACCAGACACCCCCAGCCAACACGCTGGGCCACTATGGGATCACTAGTGCGTAGTGTAATAGCTCCATGTTAATGGTATGTTGAGCTGTTAGTAAAGTTACAGTCAAAAATTAACAGCAATAATTTAGGTTAATTAGCCTATTATAAGAAAAAAAGTTGGGGGTTATTTTTCAAAATAATATTTTCACTTTCATTCATTTATAAATGTCATAGTTTCAGCTGTAACATCTACATCATATATTACTAATACTTAGTAAGCTGAATATAGAGCTAGCAATTTAAATGTTTAGTTTTAAGTTAAGCTCTAAACTCAATATTTAGCCATGGGCTAAATATTAAGCTAATATGCTTTTTCACTTGCCAGTAACTGGAAATAGACTATCAAAATAAAAGCTATATAAAAACATCTTTGTTTAATACTGAAGTCTTGTTTAACTGCAGAGGTGTGTAACAATGACTGCTTTTTCACACACAGTGTGACATCTACTCTGGCGCAGATATATAGTTGTTGTCTGATCAAAACATGCTAGTTTAAGCTTGTTTATGGTTACAGTAAATTAATGTTTTTACACCACAAAAAGTGTATTTTTGCAATAACCCATAAAGAAATGTCCATTTTACAAATAAAGACATTAAACAATGTGTTTTCTGTGAAAACCATTCCAAAAAGTGAAAAATATGATAAGTTCAGAGTGAATTCAGCAGTCCTTCAGCTGTTTTACAGCTAGCTAAACACACAAAGTCCACCAGCACTAGCATATTTAGCCCCCAGAAATATGTCCTGTTTTCTACAAAATACTAATCAGTAACTGCATACTGTGACTCACTAGTTGACTCTCGATTCAATAACCTCTTCAACGCTTAAAGGATGCCAATATGCATAAAAATATATTTTTACTGACCTGTGATATAGAAAAGATGAGCCACACACGTTAAGCTTCCTTTAGCATCTCAGGAACGTTTATTCTTCTTCTGTGTGCCCGACCTTCTGTATGCGACAGGCGCCCCTAGCGGTGGTATGTGGAATCTCACTAAATAACTGAAGAACTTTTTACGTATTGTGAGGAATTAAAGATAGAAAAACTAAAATAATGTTGGGGTGCCTATTTTTATACTTAGTGTTTCCATTACTTATAACAGCTTGTTTTTACCCCTTTATATACATTTTCAGGTCTGAAATAACAGAAAAAAGCTAATTGTAAGGGCTATAATTTGTCTTGCAAAATAAAAGAAAATAATGTTGTAATTCTTTTTAGGCTAGGTTTCATCTGTGCAAGTACCTCTCCCATAACACTGGCAATTTTATTTTTATTTGTAGATTTTCAGTGATCCAGAGACAGCTTTTTAACGATGACAGTTCAGATGGAATCAATGACTGAACATGTTGCAAAATCTGTGATTGGAGAATCTCCACCTGTTTCCCATTTTTTTAAAAAAGGTAGGGCCCAATTGAGGTATCCCAAATTGTTTTGCCAATATTGGCTGTATTTAATCAATTAATGTGGCCATACAAATAGCAGAGCATCCTTATGGGGCCCACAGGCACATGTTGCCAGGGAAGGTACCGTACATAACAGAAGGCAGAAACCAAATTTTATATTTGGTAAAATTCCTTAGGTGAGAACAATTTAAGATTTAATTTAGAAAGACCACATTCTAATCCTTATAATATACATAAAAACCTTTTTAAAAATAAAAAAGTTAATCTAACATACCTGTGTATGAAAAGGTCTGATAGAAATCTAATTGTTCACATACTGTGGGAAACAGTTTTTCTCCTGTCAGAGGTAGCAAGGAATAACAAAAGCTGTACGCTGTGAGCTTTAAACCTTGAGTCGGCTTACCCTGATTCATCATTTACAATTCAGCCCCTGTTCTCAGGTATTCTTTCCACATTACACCTTTTAGTTGATGTGAACCTCCAGTCAGACTGTAATAAATGACTAACTCGTCACAGAGATCAATTTGACCTTCGGGCTGAGAAAGACGTAGCCCAAATCCTCTCTTAAAGTGACAGTGCAATGACAGATGCTTTTAAGCTTTCAATTCTGTTTTTTTTAAATGATCTAGTTGCACACAGAAACAAGTCAATCTCTGTCAAAATTCATCACATTAACTTTTTAAATAAAAGTTCACACAAAAAAATAAAAATCAATATTTTATACACTGAATATCTTTCCACAGAGCCTAACACTGCAGTCATGCACACATAAAGGGACAGACGGTAGCACTTGCTTTTCAATACCTTCATTGAAATAAATGACAGTCTCCTCAGCAGGCTGCACCCACTGCGCTTTTAGCCTGAGTGAGAGGGAGAGTAGCAGCGAGCAGACAACGGATGATTAAAGCCTCACAAAAGGTTGGGAGACGTGACAACACGGGTGCAAGTCAATCAGCGGGCTGCAATATGATCACCAGGTTCCAGTTAATGTGCACAAGGTTAAGATGAAGGAGGAATGAGAGGGAGGAGCAGAGGAATAATAGCCTTATGTTGCACAACATGGTCAATTTTCATGACCCCTTAGAAGACCAGAGAGAAAATGTTTTCCCCAAACATAAAAGGGTGTGTTTTTGTAGGGTAACACTGATGATCAAATAGTATTTTGGGATTCCCCATTTTTAGTGCTTAAGATGCAGAGCATAAGTAAATCTGCCTGTGTAAAAGATCTCAAGGTTTGGAGGGCTTTTATCATTGGCAGGTGGTAGTTAGGATTTCAAAGCACAGGCTCTCTAAATTCCTAAGAAAGTTCGTAAAGACAGGCGAACAAATAAACAAAAAGAATGTTCCAAGGGGACAAAGACCTCACCTGAGTGGTAGGTAGACCTGTGATGATGGAAAGATGAGCTCTGGAGAAGAATTTCTGAGCTGTCACAAAACATATGAAGGTGGAAAAGCAGCTCATTGTGTTATCACAAGGGTATTTTGTCACTGAATCCCACATGGAGGTAAAACTGAATCCCAGTCACTATTTGCAATTCATGACCTGTAGATGCACGTGTGCGCAAAAGAACAGAAATGTGATTCTGAATATTTGCATTCATATTTGTGTGCTGGTCAAACCATAAGAAATGTATGTGCTTTGTCTCTTGCTCTTACTTCCACTCACCAACACCCTCCTTGCCCTCCCACCCCTGCCTGTCAGGAATATGGGCCTCTGATTGGGGGCCAGCGGCTCAGTCGCCACAGAAACTGCACCAAAGCAAACAAAGAGGTGGACTAGAGCTTAGGGAGTACGAGGACACAAAGGGGCTACGGAGCACAGTGGAAGATTTCAGAGGGGACTCAAACAAAGCAGAGCTGCAGCTACACAGCAAAGCCAGAATAAACACTTCTTGTTGTGCCTCTCATTAACAACATGGCTTCTTAAAACCGGGCACTGGAATCTGTAAAAAGCCTGTTGTGCACAAGCCTGAGGAATTCAAATGAATGCCGTCTTCCTTCTCTCCTGGATTTGAGATTACATTATTCACAAATGCAAATGACTTTGGTTGAGATGTGATTAGTTAAATTGAACAAATTTTTCAGGCAGTGCATAAATTAAATCAAGTCATTTCAGTTCATCTTAAGCCAATCTAACATTTTATCATACTGCACTGACTTTAATGCTGATTATTTCTGCTAAAGATCCATTAAAATACAATTAAGATGACATGAGCCCCCATAACATGACAAACCAGTCAATACTGTTATAAAGATAAATCTCTAAAGACTTTTATTATTATAAATTAAGCTTCATCAAGAAAACACATTGCTTTTGCTTCAATAAAGGTTTTTAATAAGCAAAGTACTGGGTATGTTTTTAAAAACTCAAATAATATTGACGAATGAGAAGTAGAAGCTGAAACTGGAACAAAAAGGAAGTCAGTTGGATGAAGAAGGAGATTACATTTTCTTGGGGGTCTGTGGTTGCTCCCATCCTAAGGGACTCATTAAAAATGGCCTTGACATTAAGGGTCCACTCTCTTTCAACCTGTGTGCAGCCATGATGCTGAGATCAAACGGAGTGCTATAGGTGAGGGCACTCTGAATGGCCTAAAGCTGGTCATTCATCCTTTAAAAAGACAGGAAATCAGGCTAAATGGAGGCCCAGCTCCTCCTCTGTCCTGCTAAAGACGCTTCAGAAGTTGCAGAGTTTCTGCAGAGAAGAATTTCAAGTGGTCATGGCCCTTTGATGGAGAGTCCAGAGCCAATAAAACCCAGGATTACTTGTGCCAAAGAAACACACCTGCACTTCATACATTGCCTGGCTCTTTTCCTAATCACTAACCCCAGGCAGGGTAATGCTTTTCCAACGAAGAAGGCTAAACACAAAACAATTTTGTTTTCAAATATTTCAAGCATGTTTTCACTTGTCCAGAATGCAACTCTCAGTAAATTTTCTTGAGGTGGTCAAATTCCTCCTGGGAAACAAAAGCCGTTTGTTTGATTCTACAGTAGAAATACTTCTTTGACTTCAGACTTACAATTTTTTTCAAAGAAACTATTTTTTCTAATTCAAATTTCTCTTAATCAGTAAAAACAATTTAGACCTAAGATATAAAAACACCTGCACTTTTAAGAGAAAATTCTATTGTGGTGTCGAATGACATTAATGGCAATAAATGCAAGTGCTGATGTCACTTGTGTTCAGTGTGATTGTCATAAAGATCGCAAAGTAGCAAAACTCAAAGTACATGAAAAATAAAATCTAAAACAGGTAGGGAACTAAATAAGAGATGTTGCAATTCTTGTAAGGACTTGAAAATATGAAATTAATATCTTGCTCTCTCTGTTTGATAAAGACCAGAGCAGGGACACTCGACTTTCAAGTGGCTCTTACCTATGTGTATTCTTAAGGCCCTTGTACTGATGGTTAGACTTTCTCCTTAATAAGTTTGTGCAGGAGAGCAAGACACATGGTTCCATCAATTATGGTAAGTTGTTCTGGTCCTGGAGAAGCAAAGCAGCCCCAGACTGTTATCCTACCAGTTTTATGCCAGATGTAACAGTTTCCAGAAATTGTACTTTTGTCTTGTTAGTCAAAAGAATATTGTCCCAAAACCTTTTGGGCTAATCACATCTCTTTTTTTCTTCTTTTTTTGGCAAATGTAAGACGCAAGATGTAAGATGTTCTTTTCGGCCAACAGTGGTTTGGGCTTGAAACTCTTCCATGTATGCCAGTTTTGCCCCGTCTCTTTATTATTGTGGAGTCATGAACCCTGACCTTGTCTGTTGTTCTGGGTTATTTTGTGATCTACTGGATGTATTGTTGATGTAGGAAGTAATTTTGGTAGGTCGGCCACTTCTGGGAAAGTTCACCGCTATTCCATGTTGTCTCCATTTGTGAATAATGACTCTGACTGTGGTGGCCTGGAGTTCCAAACCATTATAAATGGCTTCATAATCCTTTCCAGACTGTGCCTTTGTTTCTTATCTCCTCTTGAGTTTCTTTAGATCAGGGCAAGATGTCTTGTTTTTGAGATCTTTTAGCCTACTTCATGCAGCCAGACAAGTTCTATTTAAGGATTTTGTTTAAGTGACAGGTCAAATAGTAATCAGGCTTGGGGGGGGCGAGGGGAATCACAAGAATGGGGTAAAAAAGTAAATGGTAAAAATCTCTAAGAAGGCAAATACCTCCATGGTACTTGGAGAGAAAATTAAAACAGCTTTTTATCCCACTCTAAAAGCCAAGTTTCTGTGTGAACGATTAGGCCTAGAGGCTCAAAATGAAGAGCAGCTGCACAGCCCTCTTTCTTCTGTTGGCCTTATACTCTCCATCAACCTTTGCCTCTAAGGTCCACAGCAGATACATGATTGATAACCATGGAGCTGGCTGGTTCTAATTTTAGCCCTTTTTCACTTGGAGACTCTCAAAGTAACAGGTAAATTGGACACAGAAGTCAGAGTTGATCCATGGTGTAAATAAGCCCAAATAAATTATTTTCCATTGCAGTAATATTTATGAATAATGTACTTTTCAGAAAATGGTGCATAGTCTGTGACTGCAGGTATTGACTGTGCTAATATTGCAATTTTTAATTTAAAATTTTATCAATTTTGATCATGATTGGTTTATTTTAAGAAGTCACCTAAAGTTAGTCTTCTAAAGGTCGCATATTCACATTTGCCTACTATACATTTTTCTATAGTATTTACTATCTGAATTTTTGCACCCTTCAGTTTTTAGGACTCCCTGTGTGAAGAGTTTAAGGACTAGAAAAGAAAGATATTTTTCTGTGTTTTCACACAGCCCCTAAGAACAATGAGGTAAAGTACTAGCTATCTGAAGAACAACCTGCCTTCAGGGTCTTTTTGTTGACTGAATTTATATCCACTCATATGGAAGGTTGAAGTGATGCAACATTTATTTTGCAAACTTCAGCTTTAACTGTGCTTGCTTCCTCTGTGTTTTGTTTAGGTTTGAAATAGATTAATAGTTAAGTTAAAGTTTGCACAGTTTCATGGGAGATGTTTCAACTACAAAGAAGTCAACTTTCATTCTGGATGCTTCTCACTTGGCCGTGAACACTTCCAGGGTATGACCTAAAGGTCATGGCTTGAAGTCCCTCAGGTCATACGCTGACCTGAGGGTCCCAGCAGGAGTTGTCTTTAAAGCAAAACAAAATAATAATAATAATAATAATAATAATAATAATAATAATAATAATAATAATAATAATAATAAAAAACCATACAACCACAGATCACCTAATATGTCTATATTTCTTATGCACCAAATAATATCTCTGTCCTTAAAAAAATATTTAGGAAAAATGCTTTTCTGCAAGATAATTTCTCATATGGAAGGCAAAATGGTCTAGGAAAGTATCAACCACTCCTGTGACAGCAGTAAAATAAGGATTTGTCACATTTGTATGGATGACAAATAAACCAATTTCTCTATAAATGTTGAATTTAATGTCATTTTGAACTAAAGTTCTCACTAGTTAACCAAACACATTGGGTAATAATGCATAAGCTATTTAGACACATGTATGCTCCCTTTGTCTGAATGTGCTTAAACTGTATTAAAACTTAAAACTCTGCCAGTTCCAACATTTCAAAACTCTCCTCTATTTGAATAGCCAAAACTGAAGTAAAGTGGAAAAAAAAAATTCAATTCAGTTTTCATATTGACCTCATGAAACATCAGCCACGGAATCAATAAGTGACACTGACTCAATAATGATTGGCACCCCTAATAACATACAACATAATCTATTCAGCCTTTGAGGTTTTACTTTTTGCAATGAAAATCAATTGAAACGATTTTCTCTTCTCATGGACTGCATCTTTGTTTTGGAAAGATTGTATTAAAACTTCTTGCACAGTGTGAAATGTCTAATTCAATATCTGCAGAGAGCCTCAAATCACAAGTCATTTTCATGATTCAGGGGATAAAAGTTTAGCTTTTTTTATATTCAAACTAGACTTTTCTTTGTTCACAAAGAGAAAAGCCAACTGGGTCATTTTAATTATTTGAATGTCATAGTGTTATCAGGCCAGCAATCTACTTTGTACATGTAGGTCAGGGTCCATTGTGCCTCCCATTTGGGTTTTTATTTTTATTTTTTTAACCACAGCGTTTCCCTGACTGTCACTCATGATTAATCTGCTAATGTCCACATGCAAATTCTCAAAGCAGGCCTTCACAGTGTGACTGTACAGCTAATGGGTGCCAGAGGAGTCTTTTTAGCCATGACATGCATATGTATGAGCACGTGTATTCTGTAGCAGCAGTTTCTTTTGATCACTGTGTGAAGATTGAGTGGGCTAAGATGAACGATAGTTCAAAGCGGGGGTACATCAGCGGCTGACCACCTGCCTTTCATTCAACACGGGGATAACAGATGGGCACAACAGACTGCAACACACCATTACCACCCTGTAAAGTCAGAATTCAGAGGGTCTCATGTTTCATCAAATAAAGGCTTGCATAACCTTAATAAGACCGTTGCACATTCTGGCATTCACTAGGGTGGAAAGAAATGGGATTTGTTTACTTGTAATAAGCAACATTTTAAAGCCAGAACTCACAACATCATATTTTCTTTTGATAAAAACAAGCACAGTTCATAGAAAAAAAAAAATCTTGCTCATCTGTTCTGTCAGAGCATACAGCTTAAATTGCAGAATCAAACGGGTGGAGCCTAAAACTTTTCATATTCATCAAGGATTATCTATGAAATATTTTGGGGGTTTCTCCTACACCTAAAAATATTTGGCTGAACTCGTTACATGATTTCACATGCAGGCTGTTTAAATCTACTCAGCTCTTTAAAAACAGGTATGACGGACAATAGAGTAACATTTTGAGATTCTGCACCCTTATGGACCATGTAGCTGTGGTCGCTGCTTCCAATTCTTCATTACAGAAATTTATTGACTGGAAATAACAAAAGTTGCTGTAGGTTCATAGACGACACCAAAACCTGTCTGCACAATACACAATCTGCATACAATTGTTTTGCATGACAAATAATATTAACAATGTTTTGAGAACTGAATAACATCCTGAGAGTGGAAAAAGTGGTTAAAACCCACAAAATCTGAATGAATACACTTATGCTGCCATTTAAAAAATATACATACTACAAGACTAAAAGAACAGGTGTAGATTATCGACTGAAAGGATCATCTTAAAGAGTTGAGGAATATCCACTTTCCCAGACAAAATAATTCAGTACTTCAGTGTTCTTTGGTGCGTAAACTGTTCTTCTAGAGATGTCTTGATTTTAAAAATTATTTAATAATTGTTGTTGCCTGTTGCTCACACAAAAAGAAATTACTACAGAGTCAATCATACAATGGAACTGACTGGACTTCCTAAGACAGCTGACTTCTTACCAATTCATTGAATTTCACTGTGCTGTTTTACTATTTGGATTGACTTGAGCAATTTTACTAACATAGGCAGCAATTAAACAATACATGGTCAGTAACTTTAGAATGTTTTGGAGTCAAGCATTAGAAACAAGGAGAGGATGATAAGAGAGAAGTAACAGCTAAGGAAGTTCAGATGACTTGGCAAAAGAGAATGATGGACAATATTCAGACGTCTGTCAGAGCAGCAGTCACACTGTATGATTTATCTGGAAAAATTAACACAGACTCAGATACATCTGTGGCTGTGAGTGTAAATATCAGCTGTCCATGTCTTTGTTCTTGAGTGACTATAGACCGACTTAAGCTCATGTTCAGAAACTGTCTTACAATCCTTTTACAATTAAAGAATTTGTCCCAGAATGTTTATAATTGCAATCTGAATCCACCTAAAATAGAAACTACAAATACACTATTGTCTTGTCCTATTTGTGTTTTTCCTTCTGAGGTGTTCTTCTTAGGTAGATCATATGTAGTTTGAAAATCAAAACTTTATATAAAAAGCATATTTTAATAAATAAAGCAACTAGATTCAGAACACATTTGCTATGCTTCTGTACGTGTCTTCAAAACCCAAATATGCTGGAGTCTTCCTGGGGTCTCTGGGACGCATCTGGTGCCGCTGTGTGCCTCCCATGGTATTTAGTAAATTGTAGCAATGAAGAAATCTTTCTATTAGAACTAGGAAATTGCTTCTGTCAAGACCACTCAACAGGGGGAGATAGCTCTGGCTTGAATTGGATTTCAGTTTAAAAAAAAGAAGTAATCTAATGTGACATCTTGATAACATCTATCATGAAAGAGAAAGAAAAATTCTGTTCTGGAGCCAGAGGGCTTTTGGTTTTAAATTTCCTTTCAGATTGTAGATGTGACACTAATGCTGTATATTTAAAGCAGCTGAACTACTTTTATGAGATTCCACTGCTCCCCCCATCAAAAAGCAAGATTGCCTCAATCGTAGCTGATGGTAATTCTGATTCACAAAATAAAAATCAAAGCTTGCTCAGCTGCATCGTTTCAGTGAATAAAAACCTTATTATCGCAGTTCTGCGGATGTAGCCTGCATATGGTCCAATTAGCCTTTCAGAGTGTTTAATAAGCACAATCAATGTGCAGGGAGAAGTCAAACTGTGCTGAAGGAACTGCAATTTACTCAGTGGGCTACCCTTCACATATGGGGCAAAAAAGGAGGAGGGGGGAGACCTTTGTGGAAAACACAGTCATTCCTTTTGTAGCATTTTTAATGGTCAATGCCTTCTGGTCAAAAGGTGTCTGCTGGATAAACTAATTCTGTAGGATTAGACCACTGTGGTGGTGATCCAAGCAGCCAAACAAATGCAAACATTTTGTAATGCAGTAGAGAGTATTATATATTTTAGTTAAATGGGCCAATAGGTTCAGCTATCACCATGGTGCCACAACAACTAAACATTTACTGCACAGAAAGAGGCACTTCAGTTAAAGGATTAGTGGGAATCAATTATTGAGGTGGACCACCATTTTCAGTCTCTGCTTCTTAAGATGTTTAACAATAACATCACCACAGAAGGGGGACTAAGGACTCCTTGGGCAAAATACCAACAGTAAAAAACAAAAGGCATGGTTAAACTCATGGCGTCCAATTTCTTTGCCTCAGGCTTAAGTCTTTAGTCTCCAGTGGGTTAAATGATGACACTGTGGATAAATAACACAGCCTTGGACATGCTAGAACTGAACTTAACAATTCACTGGTTTCATGAGGGCCAAGTGACCTTATGTTCCTAACAGACTCAATTCTGCAGAACAGCACAACCAAATGAACATCCCAGACTGTAACATGCAGGTTTGAATCTGAGGCAATTTATCTAATCTTCACTGTTCTGTCTCATAGGAATGGCATCTATGCATTTAGCTAAATAATAACATATAAAATAAACATGTAGCTTAAAATTTGACATGTGTAGACAAGATAAGTACTTTAAAGCAGCTCAATCCCACTTTGAGAGATGGATGTAAAAGGAACCCTGCCACATAAAAATGTTACAAGAGGAACATACAATGCTAGCAAAAGGTTTAGGTGTGGAGAGTTTTTGATATTTTCCATGAGCATCTGCTAGAGGTTTATTTCAAGTGCTAGACAGCTGTGTTTCCCAGTGCTGTTTGTTGTTGGAAGGGGGGAAGGGGCCAACAAGGACAGGTGTCAATGGAGCAGACAGGGCCATCAGGTGAAGAACAAACAGGACATGAACAGGTCTGCTGATGTTTCTGTCACATCACTGATCCTTTAAGGCAGTTGAAGTATTTTAGAATTCAAATGTTACATCTTTTGAGATTTACCTGCATTGTATTTGGACAAACCTTTTATAAATTTAAGTAACTTCATACTGAGGAAATTTCCAGAGCTATGTGTCAGCACAAAGACGTTAACGATTTTAACTGAAAGACCTCCACCTTCATAAAGCACCTAACAGCTCGCCGTCAGCCATCAGGGTCTTGTCACAAAGTGACATACAGCAAGGTCATGGAGATCGAGTTTTGCCTGGATGCATTCGTCATACATCGAGTCATTCCTAAGAACAAAACAGCACAGTAAAACCTCACCAATAAACTTCTGATCAGTTACTTGTGAGAAAACATTTTTTTCAGCACAACAATACTCTGTTCACACAATACATCCTCAAAAAGCTCGTATTATCATTTATTATGATATCGTTTCTTCAATTTATTTATTTCAAACTGAAAGACAACATCTTTGAAATTGATTATCCTTCACCCTGCTGCAGCATCAACCCTAAGCAACCTTCATATTGTGTTCACTTGTCACTGTATCAATTTTCTGTGCAAAAAATAAGTGCAAAAACAATTCTGCAACCAAAAATAGCCTCTATTATTGTACAAGGGTGTCCAGAAGTGGGATCTGGGATTTGGTCTATTAAAGATCCAAAAGCACAACAATGTAATGTACATAATGTATTTTAGTAGTTAATCTTATGGTCCACCTACATTAAAAGGTTTGGTTGAGAGATTGGAGAAAATGAAACTGTGTTCATTCAGATATGGTCACTTGGTGCATGAGTACAAATGGTTTCTCTCCGCCTGCTGTGCTCTATAAAACTAGACTATGCACACATTGATTTCCCTTAGCAGCATGAGTGAAAAAAAGAAAATGTTTAAATGTAAACAAACCCATGAACCTATCAATACACACACAAAGCCCTGAGGAGTGTGGAATGACTAATAAACCAAAGAAGAGTGAAGGAGATGGAAGAAAAAGCTCCACTGACAGGATCTCAAACTGAAATCCACAGGGAAGCGTCATTTTGCATCTATGACTATTTGATGGGTAAATGCGGAGCAGAAGCATCAGATCAAATGGAAAAGCATATGAAGATTTCAAGAACCTTTATCACAGGAGAAATATCATTTTGAATCAGCACCAGCAACAATTTTAACCAAGACCATTTATGTATTTTGTCAGAAACTTATTTTTAATTCTCGTTAAACTATAATGTTACAGATGTTGCACTAACCATTGATTTTTATTTTTTTATTTTTTTTACATCAGCAGATATTTTTAAGTCTTTGCAGGACAGCTTTGTTTGAAACATAATGTTTACAGCTACAGTCCTAATAACTCTTGTCCTGCTCCTTCTGAAAATGTTTTTATATCGAGTAGTTTGTTAAAATGCTAGGCTAAAGTTGACACTTTTACTGTACATTTTGAAATGACTCACTGACAGTTTGGCTCTTAAAGTATTTCAGTGCTTTTCTAATTCATGTGCCCACAAAACTGAAAAGTAAAAACTGATTCTGGCTTCATAATGCTTTGCTTAGAATGAGGTCCCATTCCCATGAATGGAAAAAAATCAGAGCATGGTGGTAAAGTCTAGCAACTGCCAATGCAATCTCTCTTTGCAAAACAATGGACACAGCCTGTAAAAAGGTTTGGCAAGACTTGCATAAATAATCATGCCATCATTCTACAGGCTGTATAACAAAAGGTATTAAACACAGATGTTAGTCAGAACATCTGATTTTCCTCATTTTAAAATGCTGTGATTGGGACTCGGATCCTGTACTTTGCATCTTTCAAGTCTGACTTATCATTTCTACTTTTTCCTACTTCAACTTTTCTTCTAAATGATAACACATTCAAACTGTACATTTCTTAAAATCAGCAAGTAAATGTTGCACACACTGCCTATAAAATAAAACAAAGTTCTCCAAATTATTCAACAATTGTTGTAGTTTTGACTCAAGCAGAAAAAAAATAAGGGATTGCAGAATTATTTCAATTTAAGCTTCAAAGCAGGTCTCCGACCTTTTTCTGATTTTTACTAAACTCAAAGCATGTGTTAAAGAACATACTCTTTGAAATTTTCACTTTCTCATATTATTAATTTTCTTAATCTAAATGCATTTGATAAAATGTGTCTAATCTTATTTTTTGGTTATGAGCAGAAAGTTGGTTGACAGTTCAGAAAAATAATTATAACCTTTACTGACAGAGTTTTTAACCAGATGAGAAAAAAACCCAGTAACATAATGAACTCATTAAATTAACATGAGATTTAATTATCTCATAATTCTTCATAAATTGCGATTTTGTTCAAAAACCTTGTCCCTGTTTTTTTTTTTCAACCTGAGTGACAAATATGATGTTAATAATGCAGAAAAATCTTTATGCTTTAATTTCTGGTTGACATTAATGAGATTTAAATTTTGTTCTTAAAACTATTGCCTTCTATTTTCTAATACAATGTCTAATAAAAGCCATTTATGGAAAAGATGTGGTGAACAAGTGCATTTCCTCATCTCTTTCAACATCAGTTCAGCCAATCAAATGTGAAATGGCTTGGTGAGTTTTAGGAACACCCCACAGTGAACTTTGATTCTGAGGGATTTGGATGCGGCGGACAGGTAATTCCCCCTGGAACAGGAGCTTAATGCTATCCTCCCCCAACCCTTTTGAAATTTCCTCAGCTGGAAAATGTGTCTGCTTTAGAGAAGACAAGAGATCCCCACTAGAAATAATGACCAACACATTCAATTTCAGGTACTAAAATCTTACCTTTTGTCAGTCAAGTGGTGAAACATTCTGCAATAATTTCAGGATTAACCAGATAGTTTCAAAACAAACAAACCGTGTCGTTGTTTGAGACTATGTCACCTTGAAGTTGATTATTATTCCTTGTTACAACAGAATTTCTCCCTTTTGTCCTTTTACAATTTGAATACTCAAATGATGAAATCAGCTGTAAAGTGCGAGTTTTTTTTCTGCACATAGCTCCAGAAATTTACATTTCTGTCACTTGTCAGTGTGGTCTGTCTCAACTGATCAGACTGTTTGGCAAAATTTGACCTTTTTGTGAAGCTTCTATAACACATAAAGTCCACATTATATTTATTCAAACATTTCCAACCAATCACATTCATGGATATACTAGATTGAAAACACTGCCATGGATTTTGTATAATAATTTCAACAGCATTATTTGATATATTGGTTGTTTGTTTAAATTAATAAAATATTTGCTTCCGGCAGGTATTAAAATACTTGCTTCAAATTAAATAAATAACTAGACTTATAGTAAGTGTTCAGTAGTAGCCTATTAACCTTTAGAACAAAAAAATCTTCAATCATTGCACGTTTGTAGAAAATTGAAAAACATGGTAATCTGTATGTTGCCAATAACAATCTAAGGTGGCCAAATTACTCACAATTAGAACAACATGCTAAACAAATCTCATGTTGTAGTTCAAAGTATCTCTGTTTGGTGAAGAATAATCCAGATTACAGCGCACAACATTGAGGAGTGCCCACACTCCAGCCATATCCATGCCAGCAGCAGAAAACCTATCAGTACATGTGCCACCTTGTGTCACAGATGTGCCCTGAGCAAAGAGCCATGCTGCCAGATATTCTCTGAAAATGGAATAATATTAAAACACAAATCAGAAATTGTTTAGACTTAACACACAACTAAATTGATGAATTTTATTCTCACCCACATAAAACTGATTCGAAATGCATAAAAACTTTAACTAGCTGCTCTTTTAATTCAACTGTCCAGTTATTTGACATTCCCCCCTTCATGGTAGTTGACAGGTAAGTATAGAATACATGGGAGTGAAGTATCATCTTGAGAAACGGCCAGTGAAAGACAACTGACCTCTAAGTTCTGCTCAGTGATCAGTGAACACGTGTGTTATGCAGCCCCCATTGACACTGACACATGCAACATTCAGCTGACTGCACACACACTCAAACATCACCTACCTTACAAACTCACTAATGATGTTGACATTAATGAGAAGAGAGACGCGCTCATGAAGGTAACCAAAGGTGCTAGTCATTGAGATATGACTCTGATGTCACTGTAACAAGCTGTCAAGTCGGTGAATAAATCATAAATTCTCACAGATCTGACTTTTCTTTTAATATGTGCATAAATGTGGAGCATTTTCTGATTAAAGATTAGCAGGGAAAAAGAAAACCAACTATGGTTCATCCCCATTGACTCTCATGCAGAAAATATATATTCCCATATTACTTCAAATGCCATGAGAGTATATTTATTTATCAAACATAGGGGAGCAAAGTCAGAAAGACAGGATAAATACATATATACCTAAATTAGAATATCAACAAATTTACATTATTTCTGTCACTCAATTTAAAAAATGAAACTCAGTTTAATAACATGTGTGTACCATTTACAACAGTGGTAATTTTATTGATTATGTCTTACAGCTAATAAAAACTTAAAGATTGCTGACTCAGTAGTTCATTGGCTGGCAGTCAATGACACCCACTATATTGAGGGCAAGCCATTAAAAGGTCATTGCTAAAGAAACTGGTTGTTCTCAAAGTGCTGTATCCAAGGATATTAATAGAAGGTTGAGTGAAAGGAAAACTGTAGTAGAAAAGACTCACAAGTGGTAGAGACAACCCATTCAAGGGTTTGGGTTAATTTATGAGTTAAAGCTGGAGCTTTAAGCGTCATCTGAAAAAGGTTCCCATGATACCCATGATCCATTAAGGAGAAAAAGGACTTGACTGGTGTTCACTGGTCCAACCACTTTTCAATAGTTTCAAGCCAGTGTATTCAATCTCAAAAGATGGAAACACTTAAAGTACATTACTGTGTTTATGTGGAGTCTACAAAGGAGTTTCACTTTTGGAACCTATTTACTGAGATATAGCTGTGCATAAATTACTGCTAGTATTTTTTAAATTTTTATATACATATAT
>CAEFZY010061568.1:0-50251 GCA_903066815.1 Brachyrhaphis roseni
CAAGAAAAAAATATATAAATTACACACTCGTATAATATCTTTTTTGAGAATGACTCATTCGGGGGTGTTTTCTTTTTTGTTTGCTGCATTTCATTCGGGGGTGTTTGCGTCTCTTTTTTTGTTTGCTGCATTTCATTCGGGGGTGTTTTCTTTTTAGTTTGCATGTTTTCTCTTTTGCTGCGCATTTGCACCTGTCGGCCACCGTAAATGACAAAATAATAATGCAAGAACACATTCTGAAAGATCAGTAAACTTTAAATTCTAACGAATATTTAACACTGGATCTAGAAGACATCTTAAGTATCCAAAATAAATAAAACGACAAATAAAATTGCCCTTCAGAAAAGGTCTAGTTGAGACCAAACCACCAAACTGCAGACTTTTGTCATCTACTTTTTGGTAGAAAGAGACAAAAGGGATAAACGATAAATCAGGCCAATGGGAATTATTAAGTTTGTTTGAATTTATCATGCAATTAATTGATTTATTGGTAATTGTGACAGGACTTGGCATGTCTGTAACCTAATCCAAGTTGTATCATTTAAATAACATAATCATAAAGGTTAAAAAGAAATGATTAATTATTAATAATGACAAAATATTATGGACTATAGCTTTTTTTCTTTATCTTGCATTTTATGTTGTGCTGTATTTTGCACACATCGACCCGGTTCGAGCCTGACCTAACTCCAGTTAACATATAATAGGTTTACCAATTGTTCCAGGCCTTGTAGCTCATAAAGCTCCAAAGCAGAGGTTGATCTAAGCAGCGATCCCTGCGGACTACTCTCTATTGATACCCGCAGACAAGTGGATTGAGCAGAAATCTCCCAGTGTATCCATGTCTCTTCCACAGTCACTTTGTCAATACCTTTTCTCATCAATGCATCTTTCTTCTCCAAACATCCACGCCCATCAGAGGAATGTGACTTCAGGGCTACGGTGACAGTAGTTAAAAAAGAAAAGAAAGAAATAAAAACAAAAAAAAAAACATATTCATTCTTTACCAGCCTTTCAGCACTTTACTCGCCAAATTATGCCTTGTTATTTCTGCTGTGGAAATGAATCAACGTAGAGTTTGTTCGTTTGTTTAGTACACCATTTGGCTAGCCATCTGTTTATGCAGTCATGTGAATGTGTAACTGTTTATATTGATGCCTTTAATGGAATATATCTGAGGGAAAAAGCTGCCAGGAAAATCACTGCTGCTGAATTGCTTTTAATTAAGTCACCTACATATATCCATGACTTGCTGCACCGATCTACACATGTTAAATGGTTTGTACTTTTATTACATATTTAAACAGGGTTGGGTTACATAAAGCACTTTTATTGTGAATATTGTGAGCCTTCTAGCACATATATTACATTTATGCAGTGTTTTTTTTTTTTTCTCTTCATGGTGGCAATGCAGAGGGTTTCAGTTTCTTGCCCAAGGACAATTCAACAAATGGAATGGCTGGTGATGGAACCTGATTATGACAAAAGACCACTCCAGCTGCTGAGCCACTGCAGCTGCTTTTTATCTTTCATTGTTTACCGCTTCTTACCGAAAAAATAAAATCCGATGTTGCTGTCCATTCATGTTCCACTCACTTTCATCTTCCTGTCACTTGTTTTCTTCATAGACAGGAGAATGAGAAGAGGAGAGGAGAGGAGAGGAGAGAAGGCATGTATACCTGCTGTTTGGCAGAGTTTCATACTCTTGAACATGTGGTACTTATAAATGAAAGATGTGTTAGTAGTTGAATGTGCTAAATAGTCTAACTCTACAACCTGAAAAACATTTAAACTTGATTATTTCTTATATTTTTAGTAAACAAATAAGCAACAAATTCTTTTTCTAGAGAGGTTAGCAGCGATGTAGTCTTACTTCAGACACTAGCAGCCTAGGAAATCAGTGTGACTGCTTCATCAGCAATCTCTGTCCACCAGGCGACAATTAACCTCCCTAATCGCCATGGCGATAAATTTTGTACCGGCTAATAGATTCCTGGTAGTTTTTCCTATTTCTAACGCTGCTTCTGCTTTTAAATCATGTGTATACTAAAGCATCAAGATATATTTTGCAGCAGACCAACTTTATAGGGCAATGTTAGCCAGCAACCAATTAGTACATCTAGTTAGATTTAAAGATGCTGCTGCTGAGTTAAACAAAAACACAGCAGTCTTTTCCTTGTGGACATGCATTTGCAGCTATGAATAAATTATTGTTATCATAGAAAGATGACTGTCTTCTTTAGCTGATTGTAACATAACTAGAAGCAATTATCAGAATATTGCGTAGACAATAGAAGAAATAAATATAAGTATTTAGTATCCAAGCTGAATCTAAATCTGACCTCCATGCCGTATGGCAGCAACGTTCTTCCATAATGATAAATAAGAGTTGGACTAATCAACAAGCAGATCACAGTTTCATCATTACATGCCACACAAAATGCATTCAGCATCCTCAAGTGAATGAGTCTTTATCAGTGAAATTAGCATTTCAGCACAACAAGTTCAAATAATGATTTTAATGGATAATTGAGTCGCAAGTTGATTCTGTAGCAGTGGTGCACGTCTGCAGCATGCACTATCTGCTCAGAGTTGTCATCGTGCTGTGGATTTTTTTTGGTCATGTCCAAAAACATCTAATTGGTAATCAAATTATTAATGTTATTTTGTTAAATGCGTCGCAAGGTGACGCTGGTATTATTCCATTGAGATGCATAAGCAAGAGAAAGCAGTGGAGAAGGTTTTTCATGTGGGATAAGCGCTTAAGATGTGGTCAGCAGTGCTATTCAGTCTCCATCTCAAAGCGTGCTGCATTTCATGCATACGCACTCCCATTATCTCTGTTCGCTGGGCAGCTTCTCCTTCATAACAATTATCAAAAAATCTATTATCATCTACGGATCCTCAATTAAAACTTACTTAAAATTTGTCCTTTTCTGTAAATCTGCCACTGCTGGCTTTGCTTAAATTTCCTCACTACCTTCTCCACCAGCAGATATTAAATTTACTTTCACATGGCGGCTTAGTGCCTCTTACAATGCCAAAAACAAAGGGTACCCCTAGCAAAGCTCTGAATATCAAAGTGTCCTTTAAGGAAGGGAATTTATGGCACGGCAGCCAAGGATTTGCAGGGCATGTCCTGTTTACTTCATGAAGGACTTGTTTAATGCCTCTAAATCATGAATAATAATTCTTATGATGTAGCCCTCCCCTTGGCCCTTCATCACAGCCTGAATCTCTGCTATTGCTGGCCACATAATGCAGAGAGAGAAAAAGGGGAGACAGATTAAACAGAGATTTAGTCATGAAGAAGGATTTTTTTTCTCATTTATTGTCTGAAATTTGTACGATTTTCAACACTGAGTTTTACTGTGGTAAAAAAGGCATTTTGTGTTTACTTGGCTAATATTTCCTCATATTAACATTTGTTTGACTGTTTAACTTTTAAAAAGCAAAAACAGAAGAAATCTGTGGGAGAGCAAATAGTTTTTAACATAACTGCATGTTTTTGTTTTTTTTTATTGATATTTACCTAAGATGAAAAAGGGAAAAACTGAAGGATTCAGCTGACCACAAAACAAACAAAAAACAGAGGGAAAGGAAGAGACGATAGTAGTGCCAGGATAATTTCTACATTTAGCTGTTGAACGAACAAACAGGTCGAATTAACCATAGAAAATAAGGTTGCGGAAGAGACTGGTTCGTTATTGGTCCAGAAGTCAAAATTTAGACGTGAGCTTAAAGTTTTTCTTTGGGCACGAAACTATGTGATGGAAAAAAAGAAGCACATCACGAGATATGACTGAAAAAGCATGTGGTGCAGAATGAAAACTGAGCCTGAAATGAAAATAGTGGTAGTCCAGGGTTGTCACAGTGGTGTTTAAAGATTCCCCTCTCCATCTCCTGTGATCTCTGGGAATAGGCATGCGAGGCCTCTCAGTGCATCCATCCCTTTTTCAGGCTTTTTTCCCCCCCTTCTTTCTCTTTTAAGGCTGACTGTCAACAGAATGAGGAGCCAACAGCAGCTCATTCTGTCTCTTTTCTTCCAAAGATCAAAACAAAGATGTGTTTAAGGTGCATACATATTTGAACCTGTGTGCTGTTTTCAGAACAGAAAAGTGCCTGAGCATTCTTAATGGCTCATAAGGTGAGGTGAAAGAGAGAATTGCTTTGCTTACCTTTGAAAGTGTGGTAAGTAAGGCTGGTGGGACCAAAGTTTATGTTCAAATAAGTAAAGCCATGCTTATGTTCAACGCTTTCTGACCAGTTTTGAACTCATTGTTCCTCTGACTAAATATTTAAAGCTTCAACATGAATCTGAAGGCAAATCTCTTGACACATCATAGAAGACGCTCCAGATATTCCTAAAGTGGCAAATATTACCTAAGGAAATCTTACATTACTCTTTGACTAATGGCTCTTTCTGAAGTACGATTAAAAGGATTAAATAAACAATGTTCTCATTATGTCCACTTTGTCGGTCTTGTGTCAAATTTCCACACAATCTTGTATCTGCAGCGCTTGGAGTGCTTAGTACCACAGCTTAGGCTCCACTTCCCCAAAATTTTGCTGCATTAAGCAATGGCCCAAAATTTTGCTGCATTAAGCAATGACTCCACGAGCCTCAAAAGAGCAGACTTCCAGGTTCTGAATTATCATAACTGGCTGGTTTGAAATGCCTCAGAGGAGTCCAAGCAGTTTGGAGGGCAGCCGGGGTTCACATGCATGTTTCATTCGCTTTGCATGATACAGGTGACAGGTGCTGGTGCAGAAAACGGACGCCTCGGTGGGAGAGTCCACCTTAAGGGACTCCCGTCGCTGGTGTATACTTTATTCTGTGGGGTGTGTTTGCATAGGCGAGGGCTACCATAGTTTATCATATGTAAACGTTTCAACCTCTGTGTGTTTTTGTGGATGCTTTGTATACTTTGTGTGCGGGGGTGCGCGTGTGTGTGCGTTTTGACGATTATACCCTATGACAGAATGATCACACCCATCTCCCCACAGCTCCAGGGAACCTCTCCTCTCTACTCTTCTCCCTCCTTCCATCCCTCAAAGGAGCTGTGTGCTTCCACATATGTCAAATCCTGTTTCCCTGTGGGCAGCAACACTCTGCTGCATCTCTTTCTCTCTCTCTCTCTCTCTTTGTCTCTCCCTCTGCCTGCACCCCTTAGAATCTCAGGAGTATTTTCAACGCTAAACAACTAAACCAACAATTATGTGCAAAGAACATACGGAGCACCATAACATGACAACATTAGGCCAAACTGTCCATCTGGCCCACTTTCGACTTTTCTGGCTGCCTTCTGGGATGCTGCTGCTGTGTGCCCCTGCTCCCCCATGACAATATTTTATTTTATTAATAATTATATTATTAATAAATAATATATTAAATATATTATAGTTGTGATTGTTTGAGATTAGATAAGCTCCAAGCAGAATCCTCTCTCACACACCCATTTTGCACATGATCTGATTACATATATGCTTATTTATCTGTGTGTTTGCCACCTTTTACTTTTGTTTAATTACCACTTCCATTAAATTGTACAGTTTTTTTTTTTTTTTTGCTAGATGGGATGAGGAACAAACAGATGGAATCGTCTTTTCCGGTAATGCAGGTGAGCTCCTCTGATCTGTCAGAGTGATAAAATTAAACCCCAGATACAAACCTATGAAATGCAACTCGTCTTTTAGGATACACAACCTTACGATGCCTGACTGATGTGGCCTGTTATGCTGCCCCCTCAGGAACACAAGACTCACTGCAGCTGTCATTTTAAATAGCAGACTTATTACAGACTTATTCGTGTGCAGCAAACAAAAGCTTGGCAAAAAATGTATTAATTCATTTTCATACTGTGCCAATGTCTAGGTGTTGTGATATTTTTCTGTCCTTGTGTCCTTCCTTACTAATTCATATTCTTCTGTTTCATGTTCTTTGTGTGACTCATTTCATCCCTCACCCATTTTTTATATTCCTAACATTTTTCTTTCTGATTCTTTATTTTTCTTCATTTCGGTTTTTTGCCATTCCTTCTTCCTCTCATCGTGTTAACTCTTCCTCAATGACTGCCTGTTGTCAGCAGAGTTCACCTGACTTATTTAGGGCATTAAGACTTTTTCTAGTGCAAAATAGAACAATTGCTTTCAAAGAGATGTAGCTGAATCAATCTCATTTTACTTAACTCTTATGAAAAAAATATCTGGTATGAGTGGAAAAGTGGAGAAATTGCATATTTTGTTTGTCAGCTTAAAAAAAAAACACACATATCATATTACAGAAAAGAGTTGTTGCAAAAAAGAATAAAGCACTTGATTATAAGCTGTGTGAAGACTGATGATTATGTTTTACACCCACAGCCAACAGTAGAGACAGAATCTGATTAGTTCCTAGATGGTACTAATTGCTTTAATGGTATATTTAAAAAAAACATATCTGTGAAACAGCTAAATACAATATTTTTAAATAAAATGTTCATTTATTTATCTCTTAAATATCCCAACAAACATGTAATGGTTACGTTGCCCTAGAAACTAATTTCCCCAACACAGTTCTTACATTAGAAAGCCAATAGTCTGTAAACATCTCAAACTACTAACTATAGTAATATTCAGTTCCGGTTATAATGACTCAGAAAAGGCAAATGAACATCACATTACAACTTTGGTGTTGAGAAATTCTTCGTCTTGCTTCTGCTTGTGATAAATTGACTAAAATCAATATAATTATTAATTAAAATGAATCTGAACACGAGAGAAGATCTGAAAGCAGTTGCTTTCCTTACGGTTCTGTTCGCTCGAACAGAGGCATGGCAGACTGCTTTGGAAATATTTTACGTGCGGGCCTTTGTGGAGCTCGATAAGCGAGCTTTGGTTGACTTACTGAGCAGCCTCGTATTCGCTGCAGCCTCGGACCAGGAGTCCTATCTTTAATAGCTTTCTCTTCCCTTCCTATCTGGACTCGTGTTGACTGTGCCCTACATAACTCCATCCAATCAAGGCTTCTGTTGACTGTGTACCACACGTGTCCAGGTACACAAAGTCAAGGCAGAAACTCTGATAAAGGTCTGTTTGCCTGATGCTCTTTCTGTTAGAACTTGTTGGTGTTCCTGTTGGGTCGAGAAAAAGAGAGAAAAAGTCCTCGTTTCCAGATTATGTCCGCTGATCGAATTCTCTTTCCCAGTCGTGGACCTCCTACCTTGCACAACTGCTCCTGATTGCAGCATGCACGCTGAGCTGAAATTGATTTATTGCTAGGTTTCACCACCCCGATACCCCCTCCGGCATTTATTTGGTACATGCCAAGTTAAAGTTGATCCATATCTAAACCAGCCAATACCCCCAACCTCTGTGCTCTTGTGATCTCATTGTCCGCATTGATCTGTCTTTCGGTGTGCAAAAGGGAACGCTGTGAGGACTGCCTAATTGCACACATCCCTGTCCCTGGATGGGGGACATGGAGACGTGAAAACATCGTGTTCCTTGGAGTTATCATACAGAGTTGAAATCTAAGAAAAAGAACATTTATCTTCAGGAGACTTTTTTCTGAGCCTGGCGTTAAATCCTTTCAAACACAACAGTATATCTGCTTTTGATATCTCTGTGAAGATCTTTTTTCTTTTTGTGGATTTTGTTTCCAAGAGACGGTCCGGGGATTTCTTGCAGGAAACAAACAGCGTTCTGTGAAAGGGATGAAGTGGAAAGTTTAAAAGTATAATAATAGAAAGTTATAGCCACCCTGGAGGAAAGGATGATGCCAAAGAGTAAGTGAAATGCAGGGAGGCAAGCAAATAGTCATCCTTTCTATTTCCACATGGCCAGATGAAGTAATTAATTCCTCTAATCTTTGGAAATTCCTAAAACTGTCAATGAAAAGGAGATAAATAGTTGTCGTGTTTTTTTCTCTGGAGACAGACTTGGGCCCACTATTTCTATTTTTAGAAAGCCAAATTTGTACAGTCTTACTGCTGAATATTATGAGATTTCTTTTCCAAAATCTTCAACCTGAAGCTCTTGTTTTATTTGAAAACCAAACTGATTGCAAAGAGCCTCACTTGTTAGAAGTATAATCATTCTGGGCTGTTCGTCTAAACCCTGAAGAAAAACTTTTTAAAGATTTTGAGCTTTTATGGTTTGACATAACCTAATCCTTATAAGCTCTTTGTGTCAGTCTTGAAAAGAACCTTCCACATAACTTGTACTATTTCTCATACTGTAAGAATGGGGGGAAAAAAATCTGATGAATACAAATATTTTTATATATAAAAATTCAGAATGACATGCCCTTCTGTCCTTATGTCTGCCCTGCACCCATCACCACCAGCCTTTCCTATAAATGTTTTTTTTTTCCTCGAGGCTAATTGTGATTGGCTGATTAAAATAATTACTGAGATAACAGAAACCAATCAACTACGGATGTTTGTGTCGTGCAGATATGTTCTCTGAAAATGTGTGTTTCTTCCACTCAAATACTGCGCTCTAAAATTAACTAGTACACTAATACAAGCCATTTCATATTTGAATGTGCAAATATCCAAAAAGCAAAAATGAAAAGTAGCAAAAATTAAGATAAACTGCAATCTTCTTAATGGAATTTTCAGCCAAATTCAGAATGTGGTGCAAAATTGGATCTTTTATATTTTAGAAGTATGAATCAGCTGTCAGCTGCACCAAAGTGTCTCTTTCTCTCTGAGTTTGTTCTTCTTCCTGCAGCATATTATTTTTTTTTTTACCTTTAGTACAGAGTTATCATACCACTTTTCTTCTCACCACTTCGTCCTCTTTTTCCAACACATTTGGTGGACCCGGGAGGTCCGGGACGCCCAGATGTTTGCTGAACTGGAAGCCTTTGTTGGCAGCATCTACGAGCCTGTCACAAAGGAAAACAAACATGAAGCGTAAGTATAAGCATGCAGTTTAACTTTTAGATCCTCTCCCTGCTTGTTTTCTGCAGCCTTCCTCATCCAATATAATCTCTGCCAGTGTTTTTTTTTTCTTTTCAAAGGACACTACAGCAAGAGTGATAACTAAATTATTTCCCCTAAAATCATATTATCTAGGTTAGATTTTAGTTTGTTGGCCAAACTTCTTTTTAAAGTCAAGAGTATTTAGTCTATTGTGCCTTGCAAAGGCACTCACATCCATTGTTTTTCATGTTAACATTTGCTACCTGAAATTCTGGTCTCTACTGAAGAGTGGCCTCAATGGAGACCCCATTTTTAGTTTGTTACTATGAATACACCAATCCCTCTGCTGAAACAGGGTGTAGAAAATCTTATGCTGTGGGGATGTCGTCTTTGTTTCTGAATGTGAACTGCTAATTGTGTTGGTGAACAATGGTAAGTTAATTTTATCTGTGTGAACTGAATTTATAATTTCTTCTAATTAACAGTGAACTTGCACCCTGTTCTTGAAACTATGAGACCAAACTGAAGTCCAGCATCAGAACAACAGACCACAAACCATATGTTCAGAAATATACTCTGTGACTCTACTCTTGATAGTTTTTCTCTCTTTCACAAACCCACATTAAACTCCAAAGTCCTGTTAAAGGTGTTGGGTGGCAGCAACCCCCTCTCTCAGTGATTACACTGTATTCTGTCCTCATCTTTCATTTATTTTTGCACTGGCCCAATTTTTTTTTTTTTTTTTTTTTTTTTAGTACTATAAAAAATGCAATGACAGAGCTCATTGGCTGGAGGGTTAGAGCAAACTGCAGAAGCAGAAAGACAGCGGAAAGAAGGAGGAATATTGTAGGAGGCAGAATCCATTTGGAGCACTTAGTCAGCCAAGAGTCCCCAACAACAAAATTGAGAAAGGGAAAATGACCAGCAGGCAGTGGCCACTGTGCCAACCCAAGCTCCCAGTGAAATAAGAAAATTGAAGAAAAGTGTATGAAATATCAGTGTCCATGTATCTGTGCACACCTGTTTACTGTAGCCTGCTGTGAAGCCGACTCCATTCACTCCTTTTAACATAATCTAGTTTTGTCAACATCTCTTTTTAATCAGTTGTTCTACAGACAGAGGTCAATCAACATTTGTCAAAGCTTAGATACAAGTCTCATATTTAAATGTTTGAATATATTCAACTTTATCTTTCTTTTTTTTTCACTGAAAGTGCTTTTGAGACTTGAAGAAATATATTACAGTGCAACATGGAGAGACTGGAGCCACTGACTCAGCCTCATCACTTCTTTTTGAGAAATACTTATTATCAACTCCATTAGGCAAGTCTAAATATCTAAGACTAGAACTCTAACTCTCAGAAATCAGTTCTAATCTAAAAATGCACAGCATATGCAAACGTCTTTTTTTAATGAGCCAGAAACGACTTGGGCAGTGGCAATGCAACTGTGGCACAAAGCTTATCTTGTCTATATTCTTAGGATTTCTTTTTATTGTGTTTTCTCATCATCATCACTTCTAATGGAAGGATAAGAGAAAGGCAGAAAGATATTATGTTTTTATCCATAACTAACATCCTGTTTTTGATGAATAGAGCCAGACGTTTCTGATGTTACACAGAGTGCAAATAAAGAAGCTGGTGGATTTAATGGCGAAACAGACTTTTCTCAACCACTCACAAGGAAAATAAATCTGCACAAATCTTGTGCACTCTTTTAAGATGGATAACGACAAACATCTTTTACAGCTGACTCCTCATCTGCTGTGTGTCTGGATGAAAGAAAACTACTTTGTTTCCAGCCAACAGAGCTAATCCTGCTCACGGTAAAATAGGAGGCTGGTAAGCATAACTTTGCTCTTTTCAGCTGCAGCTCTCTGCTTATCAGGCTGGATAAAAGCCAGCAACAGCACATTATGGCTCAAAAGGTCTGAAGAGCAAGCTGCACACAGCTGCAAGCATATCCTCGCTGTAAGCCTGCACCCAGATGCGGAGACAGAGAGAGACCCAGACAATCACCAGACCCTGGCATCGATCCTCATATGAACGCAGGCCTCGCCTGGCCCACATTAGATTTAGAGCTAACACCATCCGACAAACACAGCTAGTAGTAACTTCAAGGAATTTTCAAAACTGGGCAAACCACTGTGGTTCTAATATGGGTGCAAACTGTACATCAAAGAAAGTTCAGTGTCAATCATACCTACAGTAACACACTTAGGGGCTAAAATTTGAGGGCAAAGTTGATGCTTTGGAAATATAATTAAAAAAAAAATCTTCAGTAAAAATTAATTGAGATTAGTGATCCCAACTGAGGAAGCATGAAGTACATATAAATGTATTCTATTTCACTCATCCACGCTTAAAAGAACTTCATTCAATTTCGTAGGTAATTCAACCTCAAAAAAAACATTTCACAAATTACATAATGTTTTAATATCCTTAAAGCTTTTTAAAGTCATTGACATGTCAAAAATTCACTCTTTGTGCAATTAAATATCAAGTATTCAGTAATCATATTTTGTATTTCTGTCACTCTGTAGACATTCAGTGATATACCATAACTTTCTACAGGTTCCAACACAACATTCTACTAAAAGGTCTGAGCTTTTCTTCTCTTTTGCAGTTGGTATATGTTGTTGGTTTTAGCATGTTGTACCACTGGGCCCACATTTGAAAACTGACTGCTGTGATTTAAGATAAACAAATTTTAAATCTCAAATTACAGCAGAAATAGCCCTGGTCAATATTCCTTGACCACCGTACTTGACAAGCTAATTTGATGAGTTTTGCATTAGTCAGGTTTGCGGCTGCAGATTATGTGTAATACGCTATCCACACAAATCGTGCTTCTATTGGTTTTGATCAAATGCCAGACTATTTGGTTGTTTTTTTAAAAATAAAATTTATATTTGGAACAATAGCGGTTTTATAAAGGCACTATGATTCATTGTAAAAAGAAAAGAAAACTGCAGTCTATTCAGAAGAGTTAACAAAATTTATTGTTCAGACATGAAATTCAAAATAGATCAGCATCAATAAGAAAATATATATTGAACCAATGATGTCAACCCTCACTGTGTATAAACATGAATTGTTCAATAAACTGGATTTAGAATTGCTTGTTAGCACAACGAAGCTGAAAGAGGAGCTGTTGAGCATGCGTGATGCAACTTGATGGGGTTTCCCAGTCAGCAGGAAAGGGGCACTGTCTAGGGCTGCCTCATGTGGTTTATTCCTACAACTACCTCTGGTGGTGAATGACATCAAAAATTTTAAAAGTATTTTTTATAAAATGTACACTATGGTTTCACTCTATGCAGCTAGATTATTCTTCAAATCATAGTCATTTTCATAAATTAATGTTATAACAGAAGTTGCCA
This sequence comes from Brachyrhaphis roseni, assembly GCA_903066815.1. Taxonomy (NCBI): domain Eukaryota; kingdom Metazoa; phylum Chordata; class Actinopteri; order Cyprinodontiformes; family Poeciliidae; genus Brachyrhaphis; species Brachyrhaphis roseni. Next base: position 12,291 of record CAEFZY010061568.1, read on the forward strand.
TTGCTATACTACATGACTAACATTTGGCTAGAGATCTTTGAATAATCGAACCATCCAGATAATTTGTTACATTTATGTCAAGTGTTACTCTGTCTGATAAACTTTATGTGAAGTAATTTTTTTTTTACTCTGTTCGTGTTATCATGGTGTTTGCTACCCAGGTTTGACAACTATTAGTAGCGAATATCGCAACACAATAATTCCTGAAGATTTTAAGATGACCTCTTTACTTTGAACATATTGCTGCGCAACCTAAGGTTGAACCTGCTGGGATGTGTTCCTCTGTTTTCAATTAATCTCACCTGTTAAGAACCCAAAATTAGCTAGTAATGGTCTTATAAAACTTTTAAAATTGATGAGCATTAACTTCTTTTATAAAAAATACTCTTCTACTGAAGCACTTCAGCATTGTAGTATAAGGAGGATTTTGAGGTTGCATGACTTATTTTTCAAAGCAGTACATCAGTATAGCTCAAAGTAATGCTTTACATGACTCTGTGAACTCTAAACCATTTGTGTTGTTTTTCCTTTTGTGCAATACTTGAATGCAAGTGTAAGTGGGGAGTACAGTAAATAAACTGTCGGGGAAAGTGGTGTGAGGTGGTGAGGCAGACGCTTGTAGACCCAGGTTGAGATGAAAGAAGATGATTTAATGATAAGATGACCAAAAAACACAATCTAAAAACCAGGCGGCACAGCTGAGCAGAAACTAAGGCGCAACACTGGTAGCAGCAGGTTATACGAACGGACAGCACGGAAAAACAGACAGACTGGGATCAACACGTTCAACAAGACGAGACGTATACGACCAGGACCCGACAAGGACGCAGAAACACAGGTGACATTAAATACACAGGAGATAATCAGGGAATGAGACACACCTGGGAACAATCAAGGGGAGGACAGGACAACAGAGAACTCAGAAGAAACAGAAACTCAAAATGAACACACAGAAAAACACAGATCATGACATAAACCTTAAAACTGATGGTGTATAAAGGACTGCTACAGAAGCTTTCTTTATCTGAGTACACTAATATACAGCAACTGAAGTATCTGGAATCAGGATCAAAAAGGAGGAAAGAAAGGAAACAGGAAAAAGAGATAAAATCTGCTCTAAACATCCTCATAGATATTGCCATTTCTGACTCATCCTTAAAGCACAAGTAACTCTGACATTTACCAAAGTAATGCACATTTTCTGCTTGTTACTGATGCGCAGGAGAAAGTTTTAGTGTTTACTTTTAGATGCTGTTTTAAATTATCCATGCGCTGAAAAGGGAAGGAGGACAAACATGGTATAATCCATTTATTGGGCTTATTGTAAATGTCATCGTAAATGTCAACATCATTTTTTTTGTCATCCTCTCGCATGTGACATGTTTATTCTTAACCGTGATTTTCATTGTTTTATATTATTAAACATAACTTAATTTTTGAGCTTATGTCTTATGGTTTCTTTCTACGTAAGGATTACTTAGGTTGTTCCCAACACCTGCTGAAAATGAAAGGTCAATAGAACCTTTACAAATAAATTTACTATCAAAATTCATGTGTTTAATGTTTACTTTACTCACTTTGTTGCTTATTTGTTGCTCTATGTATTTAGGTATTTAGATAAACATTCTTTACTATTAATGTTTATTGGGAACTGGCCACACAAATGCCTTAAAAAAACATTTAAATATATCAAGATGCATTAGTTCCAAACACATTATTAATAATTCTCAATAGCTTTTAAAATAGATTTTTTTTCCTTTTTGTTTTACAAGCACACAGGTGCATTAGTGATCATTAATTGCGGTGGTAAAAAGAAAAACACGCTCTGTTTTCAAACCCCTTGTGTTTTTCTCCCTGGAAAAACAGAACACAATTGTTGTGTTTTCATTCAATTTAGCTTGCCGATTGCTGCTAATTAATCTAAATTTCTCCTCCACCAGATAATCAAAACAACTTGGATTGCTGAGATCAGGTGACGTCTGTTTATCATCACAATTGCATCTGGGTTGCTGAGAGGAATCACATTGCAATTAACACAGAATTCTGAAATACAGACCAATCTGAAGAATCATCTATCCAGCCAACGATGGGCTGATTTTAATCACAATGAAAACTAGACTGTTTAAGACCATCAGGATATGCGTATAATGTATTCTAACGCCTACTAATTGCTTACTCTTCTTAGATGATCCATCATTCTCAGTGTTTAGCTAACACATACTGATTTGTTTTATATAAAATGGCTGAATTCTGTAATCAACTTGTAATTCAGCTTTGCAGATTTGTTTCAGGCAGGTATCTAAAAGTTGCAGGATAGTAGCTCTTGAGAAACTGAGTTGGGCATCTCTGCATTTTCTTTAGATTAAAGTGTAAAATTGAACTCCTTGTAAGGTAAGGTAATTTTATTTGCATAGCACATTTTCAGCAACAAGGCAATTCAAAGTGTTTTACATGAATTAAAAGAAAATACAAACAAAACAACAAACCAAAGGAAAGCGCAAAAGAAGAAAAAAAATTACATATGCAGGTATATATCTGTACTTTAAATGACCAAAATCATAATGTGCTTCTGAAACAAAAGGTATTCACTACTAGCCATTGTTTTACTATTTAATATCTGCAGTACCGGCTTCATCCAGCAGAGAGCAGTGATGGTGTCACAGTTGTTTTGCACTGCATAGTTAGGAGACAAGAAGAGGATCTCCACCGCCAGTAGAGCTGTTGGAGGAGGGGGAGAGGTCAGGCAGCCTTAGCTGAAATGTACTTCAAGCCACCTTCCCACCAGCATTTGTACATTGGCCCAGCACCTGTTCCTGAACTTGTCCCTGTCACCTTTTCACCTCAATCACCACTCTCACTTCCTGCTGCTACCCCATACCAGCGCAGACGGTGCAAAGGCTCCTTCACAGCTTCTCCGCTGCTCCTCTGAGTAATCAGGCTGGGGTCTCCATTACTCCCCCGGAAAACTCTTTTGAGCATTTGTCTTTGGCCACATGTCCTGGATCTTTAAAACATTTTCCTCGCCCCAGAGAAGCAGCAGCTCCACCAACTGCACCGGTTTCCTGTCAGCTGCAACAGCTGCAGCAGTAGCAGCTCCTCCATCCCCTGCAGTAGCTCAGACACCCACAGCTGTTCCTTCACCAGCAGCCTCTGCAGGTTTTGGAGAGCTCTGGCATGACCCCCGAGCTGCAAAGCTTCCTTGTAGGTTGCAGCCTTCTAGGCACCTGCAAAGTTTCCAAGCTGCAGACCTCCACCGTAGTCTCCACTCTCCAGGGTCTCTCTGTTGGGTGTCTCCAAGGCACCCCGGGGTTTCTTCCTCATTTTCTTAGTGGGTCCTTTCATCATGTGAATGAGTCATTGATGTATTTTCAGACTAATTGTGGTAGGCCAGTCTCACCAGGAAAGTTTCATGTTTTCTTCATTTGTAAACAATTCCTTCTGTGGTTTGCTGGAGTCCCAATGCCTTACAAAAGCAACATTTTAAAAGCAGTGCAAAAAACACAAAAAACTCCAATGTATTTTACACAAGGATTGTAAAATTGCACCCTTTTTCCAATTTCTGAGAATGTGTAATGACTGCTCCAGGAATTTCTTTTTAAACATGAAAGCCATGAAATGCTTGTTGAAGATTTCAAAATCAGAATTTTGATTTTCAGCCCGGAAAATAGCCTGAACTGATGCTAGAAAATGAACTAAAATGATCATATCCTACCGCCAGGTGAGGAAATATTATATGCTTTCAACTGGTACTTTGCTGCGAAAGCATAGTAACTCATGTGATTTGATTTCACATATTAGTGTTTTTTCATAAGTACACACAGTACGTGTTTAGTCCATTCTGCAATCTCCTTAAAAGCAAACAAAACAAAATGCTCCATGCGATCATGGATGCATTTCAGTCATTAATGTTTTTATTGTGAAAATACATTACAGTAAAAAACTGCACAGTCACAACAGAGTGGGGATTTCGACACGTTTGCATTTGCGATCACCTTCAAAATTGAAACTGACACAACAAAGGCGGAAACCTTTATGAAAATTATTTAGTCCCATTTAGTTTCATTAGAGACATTTTTCATCAATGTGCCCTCCCATAGAAAAGGAAAGTTATTTATTGTGTTTTTGGAAGTTTGCCATCATTACACTGCTTGGTATAACCAAATAGATCGAAAACAACGTCCATATTTGGAGTTCTGCAATTAGTGCAGAAGGTTTTAAGGTATGTTTGACGAGCCTATTTGTAATTTACAAGCTCATCAATTATAGTACTGCTTTCTGTTGTGTAGTGTTTTGTTTACCTGCATGCTGTACTTTTTTTACAACAGATTTGGGCTATTGTGTATGTGGATCTATAGAGAGAGATCCTTAAGAATATTATGACAATATTTTTTGTAGCATTTGATTAAGCAGCTGGTCTTTCATTTGTTTAACTGCAACATTGGTCCCCTCTGAATTACTATCCTCTGTTATGTTTTTCATCTAAAGAACTTGTGAAGTCATCTTACAACTGACTTTAAGGGTTTTACTCAGGTAGCCCAGTACATTCCTACTATACTTTTAAGTGATTTCTAGGTGATATAACAATGAAAATATCTGTATAACTTTTACTATTAGGGTAGAAAGTAGGAACTTCCACTCTGTGTTGTTGATAGTGCTTAGTGAATGTCTTTGTGTGGCATGCATTTGTATCAAACCCAACAACAAAGCTCCTTCAGAACTCCCCTCATATGAACTGATATGGAGTAAATATTGTGCATATGAGTGTAATTCAATCTCTCTGTGGATCCTGCTGTTCCGTGAAGTCCTCAGAAGTTGAAAGCATGGTTTACCTTTAAAACAAAATTCGGGAAACACTGAGAGGACTCTTCAAACCAAAGAAATGACCATTTACCCTAATTGAAAGGCCTAGTAAAGAGAACATTGATAGAAGCAGCCAAGAGTTCAATTGCGACTCCAGAGATGCTACAGAGATCCAAATCTCAGTTGTGAAAAACTGGCCTTCGTGGAAGTTTGGCAAGAAGAAGGCAAAACTGAACTTTTTGGCCTATCTGTAAATTACTGTGCAATGGAAAACTAGCACTCTTCTTGAACACAAAAGGATAGGTGGACTTCAGTCATTTGCTATTAGAAAGTATTTGTTTACTTAGTAACACAGCTGGTTCTATAAGCTTCTCAAGCTCTGTCTCTTTTGTACATTTTGGTGAATGCATAGTACACTTGTGTTGTACTCAATGCGTACGTTACGCTATAAAGATTTCCTAACTCATTTTCTGCGTATAAACTAGTGATGTTCCGATCAGGTCTTTTTGCCTCCGAGTCATTTGAGTTTGCGTGTCGGCTGATACAACGTCCTGTAACCAGTAACAGATTACAGAGGCTGTGCAAATAAAATGTCTTTTTTTTTTTTCTTTCGGTACAACAGTTTCTTGACCTTGAACAAGTGCATTGAAATGTGGCTGAAAGTCCAGCACAGGTGATAGGGGATCTGTATCTGCATTTAGTGAAAATGTCTGTTAACATACACAGGTTGATCCAAAGAGGACAAGAATCTTCTCAGCATGTCTCTTCATGTGGAAAATTCTCCTTTCTGAGGAAACGGTAAACTCAAGCAGTGGGATTGCCCTAGAGTGCTCTGTCTCAGTCTGCGTATTAGACTTAAAGTCAATAAGTTCCATTTTAACATCACTGAGTGTATTATCCACACTGCAGATGAAGGGAGAAGAAACCTTATGCATTTCATTCTCAGCTGTTTTGAAGTCTTGAAATCGCCTTGAAAACTCGCACAGTTCTGACATGAGGAGTATCTATGGAGGTGATCATCTGTTGCTGTGCTTCCTTCAGCGTTGGCATGTGAGTGAGAATATAATACCTCATTTGCTGTGAGAGAAGCTGTGATTTTTCTAATAAAAGCCTTCACTATGCTGCACATTTCATGCACAAAAAGGGCCCTGCATTGCAGTCTGACATTCCCTTCATTCATCTGGGCAGTCACATCTACAGCAAAAGCAAGGTTTGCCAGCCAGTCTGCATCTGAATTCTGAGTGACGTCATTTCCCTTCTTCACCCAGAACTCCTGGATCTCCTCTTTGAGGTCTTTCTTCCTAAAGTGCAACGACCTGCCTGTGATTCAGTGCTCTGGCTCTGACAAAGTGAACCGTTTTAGTAACATAGACAGCATGATTCATCTTTAACACTGATTTACACAACTTCATGATATATAATACAGGGCAAAAATTTTCATTTCTGATGAGGGTCGATTTCTATCATTTTATCCTGCATTCTCCTCAAAAGTCCAAAATTCTTTCCTGCCAGATTTACACCACCATCTGTTGTCACGCCTACCAGTTTGTACCATTTCAGTCTCAACAGGCACTTACATCCGTTAATAAATACAAAAATATATATCAGGAGTTAAACATTTTAAATAAAGCATTCTTGCAAAGAGGGTAGAAATTGGACTTTGGACACAGTCATGGATAACTTGTCTGACATTCTGATAATGAGGAAGAATCAATGCCGAGTCCACATGAATATATTCCTGAAAAAATAGTTATATAGTATGTTATATCTATAACATAAGTTATGTAATAAGGCGATATCTGTATTTTCCCCACGCAGTCAATATGAAAGAAGCTCACACCAAATGCAGCTTAGAAGTAGCCTTTCTTGCTTAAGAATAAAGGAGCTGGTCTGAGATGATCTTGCTTCCTTCATTTCTCCCATCTGTTCTTGTTTAGAGCCGATTATGTAGTAAGTTTGATTTACGCAGTTAGAGTTTTTTTTTATTATTATTATTATTATTTTTGTTTTTAACAACATCAAATAAAACGTGTTGTTGTTGTTTTTTTTTGTCATTCTAATGATGAAAAACAACCAGAAATAATTAAACCGGCACTTGAATATTTCCTTTGAACCGTCTGGAGCCTCCTCTGGTATTTGGATCCAGAATAGCCTGGGGTCTATATCTCCTTTGTCCTTTCTCCTGTCACTTTTTCCTCCCACCTGCTTCTCCCCTGCCTCTTCTCTGACCTCTTCATGAGCCATGTGTGGGTGCTGAGTCAGGAGAGGTTGAAATGTTGGTTACTATTAAAAAAAAATGGGGCGAGGTGAATGGAAGTCGAGATATAATACGTTTCTGATTTTAAAAACTGGTTTTGCAATTCATGACGCAACGTAGATATTTATCTCAATCATTTGTCTGTATCTCTGTTCATTGGAAGACAGTACAGTATTATGTAACTGGTTGGTCTAGACCTCTTACATTATTTTAAAGAAAAAAAATTGACAACTACTTGCCGTTCACACGAACTGCGTGAAGTGCTGAGGGCAGAGTGACGGAAAGAGTAGGAGCTTATTAAAGAGACAGAGAGCCAATTTCAGGGCATCAAATTGTGAAGTAAAATTTCTTAAGTCGTGGATAAAATATGCAGCATTTTCATAACAAGTGAAGGTAATATACTTGATTGTGCCATTAAAAAAGTACATAATACCACCCCTTTAAAAGTCTAGAATAAAATGATTAATTACTGAAAAAGGGAATAGAAAATGGGCTGCAGGGGCGCAGTTGGTAGCACTGTTGCCTTGCAACAAGAAGGTCCTGGGTTCAATTCCCAGCTTGGGGTTTTTCTGCACGGAGTTTGCATGTTCTCCCTGTGCATGCGTGGGTTTTCTCTGGGTACTCCGACTTCCTCCCACAGTCCAAAAACATGATTGTCAGATTAATTGGTCTCTCTAAATTCTCCCTAGGTGTGAGTGTGTGTGTGCATGGTTGTTTGTCCTGAGTGTCTCTGTGTTGCCCTGCGACAGACTGGCGACCTGTCCAGGGTGTACCCCGCCTCTCGCCTGGAACGTTAGCTGGAGATAGGCACCAGTACCCCACCTCACCCCACAAGGGTGTTAGAAAATGGATGGATGGGTTCAGAACAAGTACATCTGCTGTTACACCCTAACTGAATATATAATTTAAAAGCTCATGAGGTTTCAGCAACATGTTCTAATTAATAGATATGAAGATGTTGAACATCACCGTATAAAAGAGGCAAACTTAACTTCAAGCTATTCAGCCACAGTTTCCTTTACATATGGGATAAAACAGAAATCTTGACAATCAACCCAAATTTGGTAATGTTTTAAAGGTTTAAATGTGCTAGTTTTACTTTTATGCTTGTGGGTTCCTCAGGATATCAAAAATCTGTCAAACTTTTTACACAACCTTGGAGTTTTTTGCTACACCCCACAATCTGCTCCTAAATAACAATAAAACAAAACTTTAGCAAACCATTGCCAACTGAATACTGACATGAATAGCAAGTTAGATAATTGTTATGTATCATAAATTTGTCCTTTCAAAATTGACACATTCTGTTATATAAACTGGAAACTTAGTTGATACAGAGGACAAATTATTATATATAAACTCCTTTGAAGAAACAGTACAACAGCCCTGCTCGGATTGGAAGGAGCGTCAATCTTTTCATACAAACTCTCTTTTCTAAATTATAGTGGACAGATGTTTTTCTTCCCTAATGGTGTCAGACAAAACATATGTTCCACTCTCCTCCACAAGGACAGGAGGTAAGCAAAGCAGATTGAAGACTCAGAGCAAGCCTTGGTTTCCTTTATTTGTCATCTACAACCTCCTGACAATTCCATCTTTTCTATTAAGTACAAGTCAAAAGTTTTAATTACCGTTCTGGTATGTGAGTTTATGGGGAGGATTTTGCTGTACTAATTCAAGATGAAGTGTTACACCATAAAGAAAACTCAACCTAATTTGAGAAAAATAGACTTCCGATGTAGATGGGAATAAAATAAAGCTGTAAATAGTTTGGATACCGTTTTTCATACTTGGATTAAAATGTATTAAATGATTGCGTAGGGCAGATGCATGTTAGCACTTCAAATGGAACATTAGCACGTGAAAATCATGGAAAGAAAGTGTAAAGTCTAAAATAGCCTGCATCTGTCCGGTAATAACACACATTTTTCCATGCAGTTGTACACCGCAAAGTTGGCAAAATCTCGTAACATTAGTTGCAGCGAAAACTGACACACACAATTCATGTGTCATGTGTCATGTCCCATGCCACGTCATTGTTCTCTCAGTGCTTTGTACTTGTTGACATATTCTCACACGAATGCAGAATTATCCTCTCCCAAACCACATTTCAGAAAATTGTGGTGAACGTGAATGTCAAAGTAGAGATCACCTCAGGCAGGTTCCCTGTTCTTTAAAAAAAAAAAAAAAAAAAGGTTCAAGCCAAAAGAGGGTTTGGAGCATTGCAGGTGAAAATTTGCATGCACTTATCAAATGTGTGTGAATGTCACTGTAATTTCAGGCCTTTAAGGATGAATCTGATTTTTTTTTTTCTTTTTTCTGATTGAAATGATTTCCCAACTAACAACTTTCTGAATTCTAGAAACAAGAATTGGGTGCACATGTGTGAGTTTATTCTGTATTTTCTCTATTCCACGCATGATGGAGTTAGGTTTCACAGGGAAACTTAACCCATCTTTTCAGAAGAGGTTTTTGGATACTTGTAGTCGGTACAAATTCTACTTACGAAAGTGCACTATGTGTCAGGAGGGCAAGACAGTGCGAACTAGCACTTTTGACACTCATTTCAGATGAAAGGAGAACCTTGTGTAAGCAAAAAAAAAAAAAAAAAGACAATTCAGGGAAGTTCTTGTGTGACCTTAAATCTTCCTTTCTTGCAATAAACCATTGAGCAGAATTTATTTATTTATTTTTTTACATTTCAAGTTAAAATACATATACACATACCCCTTATATTTGCAAAATGTTTTATCAAATTGTAAAAAATAATATATATAATAACATCAACAATTTTTAATCTAAGCTGGACTCCTATCAAAAATTATTTTGTTTAATTGGTTGGTAATGTGACTCAAGTTAGCCCCCCAAATTCTTAACAAGGTTGAGGTTTGTGCCATTTAGGTTACCATAGGCTGCATTATCTATTCCTCAACGAGGTTTGATGAGTGTTCTAGATTAGTGTTCTGTTGGACCAACCCACTTATCCCCTATCTAGTTACCTGACTCAAAATGGTCACCCTTATATGGAATTGAATTTGTTTTGATGTAAGAACCGCCAAGGCTCAAGCCCATCGTAAACCAGAAGCTGCTGGAATTCTTACCTTATTTTATCTTATCTTATTTTAATGTGTCATAGATTATTCGCAATATCCTCCCCATGTTTAGTCATGTGGACTTGCAACTGTTTGTTTGTAGATGTTGGGAGGGAGCCACTGTGATGCATTAATACCGAAGCTAATGTGCTTATCCACCTGTGAAATAAGAAACAAAGGAGAGCGAACAGGCTCAGGGCGGACTCCTCTCGCCCCTCATCGCCCATGCGTCAGGTTTCCAATAGACATACCCTGACACTTTTTGATCATTTGATGGGGAAGTCGCACAGATACAAGGATAGATGCAGGCTATTTCCTGTGTTCTCTCTTTCGTTTCTTTTTTTTGTTATTAATATTATTTGAAAGCTTGAAACAAAACAGATCTGACGTGCAATTCAAAGAGATGCTTGTAGTTGCGAGATGTGTTCGTCCACATTGTCAAGAATTGAGGCCATGGATGAGGTGAGCATGAACACAAAAGAACAACATGTCACAGCCGATTCCTCTGAAGAACAGAGCGCAGGAGTAAATGTTATCATTTACTGTGATCTTATCTTTTCTTTGTGCTGTATCTCTTACAAGTGCAGAATTTAGTCATAGGTTGCTTCTTCTTGCTTTTTTTTTTTTTATCAAACTGACCCTAACCAACTTTTCATTGATTTCTCCCAAGAGGGCACTCTTATTTGAAAATGATTAGACATTCACAGAAATGGATAGTTACCAAATTCTCAAATAAATTTGTGATATGATAAAATTAGCTACATTATAAAGTTGCTTATGGGGGAAAGGAGACCAACTTTAATAGATTTGCAATCAGAACCTGCAGCAGCTGTAAAGTTCTGAAAGTTATTTAAATTGGATCTTTCACTATTTGTGCCTATATTGATTAAGCTTATACTACATAAGCTATATATTGCTGTCACCACAGTGACTAATAATTATTGCTGTTGAAACGATAAAAACGGCCTGATTTCAAAATGAGCAGATATATTTTACATTATGAGTTGTTCAGTCAACAACACACTTTGTAAACCCGACTGACTCTGCTCACCGTGATCACTGAGCACCAGAGGTGGGTGGACTGGAGGTGGAGGTACATTTGGTTAATTTTATGGTTCTAGGCTAGTCCGAGTGACTCACTTGAATCATTTGAGTCAGTGTTGGCCATGAATATATTTACACGTTTGGTATTTTTGAATTATTTGCTGCACAACATGATGGCATAAAAGGGAACAATTAACTTTTAACAAGTTAGACTGCTTAAACACACATGGCCACATCCCACAACGAAACCCGAACAAACAGAAAAGAACACATAGTTGTTTTCTGCTGTTGTTTTTACCACAAGGCCAAGAAATAATTGCATTATTTTTCACAACGTAAAAGCACCTATTAAATTTAATAATCCTGAATACACAGGAGGCTAGCATGAGAAACTGCAAGGTGGCCCATAAACGTCTGACTTATGTTTGTTTCCTCCGTCCTTAAAAGGAAAAAAAAAAAGGACATATTTACTAATGTGCTTTACAGAAAACCCAGCCTGAGGGAGAGCTACCTTTTACTTTTCTTTGATTAATCCTAGATAGATGGATGTTCGAAGCAGGTTCCACACAGTCCATCTGTCTGTTGTCAAATATTCAAATGTGCTGTGTGTGTGTGTGCTACATATACAGAATGAATGCACACCCCGCAGATGTCCAAAAGCTACTTAAGGACGATAATTTGCCTCTGATTACTCTAATGTGTTACAGTTCTGCCATTCTGTCTGTGATTTCTCCATCGCTTGGCAGGACCACACACACCCTCCATATGCTTGCCGACTATCAGGCGCAGGCACACACTCATCACAGAGAACACAAGCTATGAAGAGATGAAAAGGGAAATGAGAGGGTGTGTGTGGGGTGGGGGTGAGACAGAAAGGCAGGGGAAATTGTCTCCACGTTGTAATTTTTGCATATTTTATTGAATTCTCCCATGACGGTGCTTGACATTCCTCACTGTGCCTCATTGTCTTCTGAGTTGCAAAACCAGGCTGATAAACAAGGGTGGCAAATTAAGCAGGCAGAAACTTTTGGAACAATTGGAGCCTGGGATGAGCTGGGAGGGGATTAATAAATCATATTTGTTCATACATTAGTAAGGAGGGGAGCTGAGGAGTTACGGGTGGGTTGTGCCCAACATCATAGACAGAGCATAAATTTTTAATGTGTGCACCACCAATATGATGCACCTTCACAATGACAGTTTTGTATGTGATTATGACTATATTGGTGGATTCAAGTTTGTAAATGTGGAAGAAATTTCCAACTTAAGCATGAGCTAATCATCAATATCTATTGATATCTTCACAAATATGTGAAGAAAACCTAAAATAGAAATAACTTAATAACTATAGACAATATATCCCCATATGGTTTGGCCTGGCGACGAGAAGGAACTCCCTTTGTTTAACTTTTATTTACAAGTCATTGCTTGGACTCCTTTAGGCCTAATTTTGTTTAAATCTGAAACATCAGATTTAAAGTTTATTTGGTCACTACAGACTAGATGTTTCTTTCTGGCTTGGGAATGTGTTGGGATCCTCCAAATGAAGTCTGTTTTCCAACAACGAAGGCCTTCCCTCGAATACCTGTTCCTCTCAGATAAGCAGAAAGAATAATAGACATAATTTAATGATGCATCACATTATATAATATTTCAGAGGAATGGGTCCTAAAATACAAAAAAAAGTCAGGAATTGAAGTCGGGATGGATTGTGACGACAAGAATTTCACAATATCAGGGCAGTGGACATGCTTTACGTTAGGTAATTTATACAAGACATTGGTGAAAAATAATAATAAACTATAAACAGAGCCATTTTTTCTCCATAATTTAAATGTAAATGCAATGGTGCAAAAAAAAATTGCACCCAAACCTTAAAAAAAAAAGTACAGTATGAGTAACTATAGCAGCTGAGGTAAGAAAGCCCAGCCTACAACGCATTATTGGAGCAGCTATTTAGACTACATTAGGCTTAAATAACTCCAAGCCAATTTTCAGGACAGATTACCAGTAACAACTGACTGAAAAAGTATTTTTCACACCTGCAATACCAGCTTATGTTGGAAACAGCCATCCATTTCAGGTACAGATGTAAGATTAGTGATCAATGAAGCGCTGAACAGAAAGTAATCTCCACTGCTATGAGGAACAATGACAACAATCCAGATGAAAATAAATGTAAAAAAAAAACAAGCTTTCATAAGTCTCTTGAAAACAACAAAATACATTTTCCTGATCAAATGAAGATGTTCTAAATCGGCCTTTTTTTTTTTTTTAAACAAAATTAAAGCATTTAGGTATTCTAAACATAAAATACAACTCTTGTCTTCTGTGCAGGTTTGGGGAACAAACAGCTTAGTATTCTGGGAAACAGATTTGGAGAATTAAGATATAAAACATTGTCCTAAGCATTGAACACCTCATAAAGCAGTGTTTGAAACTGTAAACCTACCAAGACACAGACATCCACCTGTCCTGACAGGTTGGGGCTCATGGCCAATAGAGCCATGGTAATGATGGATGAGCTGCACAGACCCACAGGAAGAGTCTAGGAGAATATGTTAATGTAACATCTATTATTTGAACCATGGAAAACTGAAAACATGGCAAGAAGAAACTCATTGTCAAATTCCATGTTCAGTTTGCAAAAAGCCTACATCGTCTTCATCAAATGTGGATGACTTTTTTTAAACTTTTTTTTTTTTTTTAAATCTGCATACAAAACAGAGAGACAAAAACTGACAAATGTCAACCTGAACACATCCTTTCCACTGTGAAAGATGCAAATGTCTCTCCATCAAGTTGTGTGGATTCTTCTTTTTTTCCAGCAAGGGTGAATTAGTGAGAGTTGATGAGAAGATCCTTTGAGCAAATACAGGGTAACTATTGAAGACAAGCTGTCAGAGGCGGCTAATTACTTGAGAGTGACGTGTAAGTTCGTTTTTCTTCAACAAGACAAATTCGGAGTAGGAGTTGAGGCGCAGTGTTGGGGATGAATACTCATTATGCAGAATACCCAGTTCATCGGCCATATTTACATTTCGGAAAACACAAGTTTAATTGCTATATCTGATTCTCCCTCAAAAACAGCCTGTCAACCCTCAACTTGAGCTGCCAGTAGCTCTTTCTATAAATGATGGGAAATGTGACGGGACTGGTAGAACAACTATTGGCAAGCCACTAATATCGGATATGTAAATTGTCTGACCTGCTGATAAATTTGCTAAATCCCAGTCTTTAGATTATGCAAAGATGTTGGAGAAATACATTTAAAGGGTTACACCTGTAATTGCAGTTAAACTTGGCTCCACAAAGTATTTATGAAGGATTCTTAAGGCCTGAAGACAAAATGCCTTCATATTTTTGAAAACAATGTATTCTTTTCAGCAATATGCAGAACTCTGTTGGTTGGTTTGTTGGTGGTTCTCTGACATCAAATTTGAATATAATACATTGAAAATGTTTATTGAAATTATCTGGATAACAGAACTACTTAATAAGAATGTTAGAAAAACAGAAAGTAATGGAATTTAAAAAAAGAATTGAAACAATTAAATAAATCTGACAGATCCTCATACCTTAATGCTATATTAGGGATTTGTTTAACAGAAATCTGGAGCACATGGAAAATTCAGATCATGTCCATATGTCAAAGCGAGCAGTATTTACTCAGCCTTTTACATTGGAGCTTTGACGGCTCAAAACTGGGTTTAAATAAAATACCACAGCTACATCCATCTTGTAGAAAAAGAAAGCCAACGCTTCCTCCCAAATGCCCCTGGCTCTAATACTGTTCAAGGATTACCGCCCATTCTCTTTGAAACATAGTGTAAGAACTTTGTAGACATCCACAGACATTTTGTACACATATACGACAACACGTTCCCGATTCTAATTTGTTGGACTGCACACACATTCGTTGACCTGCGATGACAAGCTAATTGTAAGATTGGTTGAGAGACGTCTTGAGCTGGAAATGCAGGCGTTTATTAGTGTAGCCTTTGTAATGGATATCAGCAGCAGAAAAGGGAATTAGACTAGGCCTCGCTACTGACAGAGCATTAGAATAATCCCTGCTACTTAGGGCAACAGTCAGATGCTAAATACACCAAATCCACATCCTCCTTGCAAAGCAAAAGCAAACTAATAAATGAGGTGCCTTTACATATCCGGCATTATAACTGAAGGCAGACAGAGGCCATTTATTTTTATGAAGAGCAGTAAAGCACTGTTGCACCGTCAATGTATTTTTCCAAACAAACACATAAAGATAAATGGCACGCAGTGCATTCACCAATGCGTGCACATAACCCAGTCCTTTGAATCCTAACAAGGTTGAGGAGTTAATTTTATGAGTTGTTAAGTTCACAACTATAATGTGAAAAGGAAAAATGCTGAATAGTAGTCGCGTGTTTTACGATCACCTGGCAAAAGAACTGAAATCTCTTGATCGTCGCCATGTTTTCACACTACAACTGCAGAGCTCAGGATTTCAGACCTACAAGACTCGATGCATAATTGTGAAATGGAAAGAAAACAATTGATTTCAATGGTTGTAGCTTTAGTAACTAAATATGATTATTTAGAGTCCAAATAATGCTCCCACCCTGCATTTCTAAATAAATAAATAGAACAACACAAGTTGTTTTGTATTTAACCACCTCGAACATTGATCTAAGATGAGCCCATTGATAGTAGAGAGTGTTTCCCATGTAAATCAGGTGGAGCCATCATTGCCACCTACCCAATCTGAGCGTGGGTAGCTATAAAACAAAAGGACAAAAAAACCTTCTTCTTCTTCTCCTGGTTTAAAGCGGCATATTGCATCGTATCACACAGGGTTGTTGTGTGCAATTTTACCGTGTGTTCGTGGAACAAAATAAGCACAAATTACTCTAATACAGCCAACAGATGTAATGAGTGATGAAAGCCTTCATAGAAATGGGAACAAACAAAGTCATTAGTGTCAGTTTGTTCTGGAGTTTCTATGCAAATAAGGCAAGAAAATACATAGAAATCACGCTCATTCCTATCTCTGGTTCTCAAAGTTATTAAGAACCAGCTTGAAAGGCAAAAAAGACACATTTGGTCTAGATCTGCAAATGTTTGTCTAGTTTTGTAAGCTGGCCAAGAGATAATCCAAAAGAATTGGAGTTTTAATGATAGTTTAAAGGTGTAAACATTGATTTTGATGGCGGTGGGCGTTAAAGAAACAAGCACAAATGTTCAAAACTTTTGAATAATTTACTTTAACTTTGTGTTTGGTTATTGAATAATTTTTGTTGTAACTCGGCAAATTGATACAAAAAACTTTTAAGGGCTCCTCTTATAAATTCCTTGTAGGTTTCAGTATTCAATCCACCATGGATACATGCATAGATTTACTCAGTCTAAAAGAATATTCAGGAATTAGCAAATTGACTTTTCAACAAGTGAGTGTGAATATGTATCAGAGAGCCACGAAGTTCAAGCAAGGTCACTGAGGAAGCTTAAATGCAACACAGATTCTCAAACTAACGACTTCATCTTGTTCTGCGTTTTCTAGAACAGTATTAAAATCATGTTTTTTGGACTTATGTTATGTGCTGGTGAAGTTTCAAACAACATCCTACGATGGGGAGAGTGTCTGTTTTCATTTAGATGGAAAAATCTGAAAGGAAAGGGCTGTGAATCGAGAGCCTAATTGCTTCTGTCAGTCACTTTGTAACAGTTGTATGAAAAACAGGTTTGCACTGTTTGTGCTTCTTTCTTGCTGAACAAGGGAAACCTTTTTCATTGGACTACACTTTCCAAGCTAAAGCTAATCCTTTTATGTCTCCCTCAGAGAGAACATTTCCCCCTTAGCTCATATACGTGGCAGCTTTATGGTTTGAATCTAGATTACCTCCTGTTATTGAAACATTTTTTTCCCCTGGCTGCTTTACTCAGATGTATGATTTGATTGAGTAGATCAATAAAATTTGGCACTCAATCTTTTTTAATTATACCGTTTATATGAACAACTAGGTAAAAATCTAAAATGTTATGTATGTACTTAGCTTTCTACCAATCTTACAGATATATCCTTGCACATATACTACACAACATAAAGACAGCCATATAGAAGGCAATAAGCCATATCATAAATTTTCAAAGAGCTGCAGAGAAAACACACCAGCATAAATAAATACAGCTTCTCATGTTTTCTTCTTCTGCATAACTCTATTCCGCATTGTGAGACCCAGTCCCATGTTGCAGATCTCCTGCTGGTCAGAACAGGGACAAACTGAGAGTGTTTATCCGAGTCCACAGACAATCTTTTCACATATTCATGTCTGACTTCTTTTACTGTTATTTAATATCTCAGTATCTTATGATCCAAAAAAACCCTCGCAGTATTGATGGACATGTCACACGGTGGTGGTGCTCTTTACTGGACCAGTCAAGAAACTGGACAGGAAAATAAATCGCTCTGGAAAACATTGTCGTGAAATTTATTAACGCAAAGCTTTACGAAAGTGTTTGAGACGTTGCACCTAAAAAAATATATTTTATGTATTTAATAAGTGGATTGAATTTACAATATGTTATACTTCATGGGGGTTAGCAGACCAACATAAAGTAGTGCTCCAGTCTTGAGTCTTTTACATCCTCTGAAAGGTTTCCAAGTGTTTCATGTTTTGCTTTAAGGACAGGGCTGGTTCAGATTGTTTGAAGTTAGATCCGAAGAAGTTATTGGTAATCGTTCATTAACTGTAGAAGAAAGATCAGGCAGGACGTCGGGCTGTCAAATTAGCTAATAAGGTGAAATATTACAACTGGCTGGCTCAACCCTAGCTTCAAATAGAAACACAGACGTAGCTCGACTGAACAAAATAGCATAAAACAACAGTGTCTTGTGAAACTGTAGAATGTTAATATCTGCTAAGGTGATGTTATAATATCTCACTGGTATTTCTGTTTTTGCCAGAAATTAATTTTAATTCATTTTAGTTACTGAAGTGAGCTACAATAGACAGAGGGCCCTGATGGTTTCCTACATTCCTAGTTTTCTTTGATGTTTTAGTTATATCCGATGAATCGCCGTCTTATCAAACTTGTTAAATTCTGCACTTGCAGAATCAATAAAGTTAAACAGACATGGATAGAACATAAACGCTCCAGCACAGCGAACAAAGTGCCATCCACATATCTTTGCCACAAAAGATAACATAAACATAAATATTTTGTGCTGAAAAAACACACACACACACACACACACCCCCCCCCACGCGTTGTTGTTTTATAATGGTTTTGTGTCAAAATATAACGGATGTCTCCTAACAGCCCCATTTATTCCTATCTCCAGCAAGACTATGCTATCCAAACAACAGCATGAAACAAAGAATGGAAAACAACAAAGGGAGACAAACACATCAGACTGGGCTTGACCTGACACACACACACACACACCCCAGCATGCACAGAGTCCCAGAAGTCGGCACACGATTCTAATGCACCTATACAGTCTAATAGGTTGTAGACGCGGGTGTTGAAGATCTTAACTGGTTTGCCGTCACAGATTACCATGGGCAAGGTAGATCAATAACAATTGAGAGGAATCAAAACTTGTTTTCCCTTATACACACACGCAAACACCCCGTATGTCTTTACAAGAAATTTGCATTGACTTGCATTGTTTTTTCATTCATTTCTTATAGTCAAACCCTGATTCTAAACTTAACCATTATGAGTACATGCCTAGCCTTAAACCTAACCTAAACTCAATTCACACCTTAGTTCTTAACCTAACCCATAACATCACTTCTTCTGGGCTTCGGGCCCCATAAGGAGCAGTTGGTTCCCACAATGTACTATGTTTTAGGAAAACGGTCCTCGCAATGTATCAAATACAAGGCCACGCAAAAAGACACACGCGCTCAAGTGTTCGGGCAAAACCAGACACATAATCATGGCTTTGGTGAAAAACAAGATCATCCCATTTTAAGGCTTTCTCTTCTGAAGGCAGGGGAAGGAAGGGAAAAGGCACAGGAAACCAGAAAGTACAGATCAATCAGCTGTCTGAGCACCGTGTCTTTGAGCGAGAGTGGGCTCTTGGAGATGAAGTGAGTCTGATAGAGAGGGAGGACCTCTGATTGGAGCCAGAGCCTTAATGGGACTCCGCACTGAGAATCGAATGGGGCTGCAGAGACCCTCCGGCCTTGGGGATCCTGGCGGTATTTGATAGAGGCATAGTGCTTGTTTTATCTGCAAGGGGCTCGCCTGCATCTTTCAGGGAGAAAATAGAAAGATCAGCCTTTCCCAAAAACAAACAAACACACAGAGACGACATAAACACGGTGGAGCAGTTGGCATGAAATTCACACAAAATCTTGGTAACCACACAAGTAATCTATAGTTACAAAGAAAAGCAAATAAATTAGTCCATAAATCAAAAGGTGTAATAAAGTGGGTTGACATAAGAATTGAATATGTAAAGAAAAACACAAAAAGTCAGGTAAAGTGAAGGAAATAGCTGAAACCTTCCAGTTATTAGCATCTGTTATGTTTACAAAAACTGAGGGTCCAGAAATAGTCGCTTTAATTTGTGGGCCCAACATATTGCAATCCTTTACAGTTGGTGTAATGGAAAGAAAATGAAGCTGCAAGGATGGGAGATCAGAGTGGATACATAAGCGTCCACAATCTCTGATTTAAAGAGAGTTTTTGTCGAAAAATTTGTTAAAATCAGTCCTCCGAATTCCTAGAGCTTTTACATATCACTACCAACAAATGCTTTGCAGATAAGTATTGTACACCTTTTCCTAAGCATGCTCAGTATTCTATTTAATGTTATTCCACATTATTATTGCTACACATTGTTATTCCAATATTTGGTGTGAATTTCACAGCAATAAGTCCATTAGAATTAAATTTACTAAAATATAGTGTTTAATATTTATGTTTTTAACACTGTGCTTGCCTATTTCTGTTTTTGACTTATGCCTTAAAGACCTTCTGCTGTTTTCTTAGTAAACTGCACAACAGTGGCAAAGAATTCAAACATAGAAAATCATACCCCTAGACAACAAAAGTCACATGCACAAAACACACACTCATTTTTTTGAAGTATTACAGCAACAATAAGGACAACTAAAGGGAATAAGCTTTAGCTAAACACTGCTTAGTGCCTGTGTGGCAGCCATTGATTTAAGGCCCTTGTTACCGTGTTCCTCCTCTCATATGTTTCTATTGTGTCGTTGATAAGGACTTTGTACTCACATCCACCAAAGGGACTTGGCTAATTAAAACTAGTGACAGCAAGATTCCAGGAACAAAGGCGCTGGTCTCCGAGTTGCAGATTTGCATGCACATTAATTGTTGTTCTTTTTATTTTTTTTCATTTCAAGTTTCTACAGTGAGCCTTGCACACTTGAATAAGTACAGTAAGTGTGGAGTATTCTCGGGAAGCTGACTTTAATATGCACTTGTTTAAGTGGTTTTGCTCTTCAAAGTCCAAGAAAATAAGAAAAAAAATGTACATTCCGAGTTTGCAACATCGTACTTAAATCTGTAATTAGCTTTGGTCAAGACCAAGAAAATCAAAATAACCACAATGTGTTTAAATAGTATTCAAAATCTTGTTTGAATGAACTGTGTTATTAGGTTTGAGACGTGGGAACACGTGGGAACTCTGGTCCACCTAAAACCTCAGGTCTCGTTTCAGCTGAGGTGAACTCTGGCGCGGGTCGAATGAATATGTGGAACGCTCCTAAAGTAGAAAGCTCAAATGTAACAGATGTTGCAGTTTTGATCCTCAGCTGAACTGAGTTTACCAGACTATCAGGTGTGAAAACACACCAAGTCACAAATCTTCATATGAGTCCTCAAATAAGATGAGGAGAAACACCTTAAAGGTTTTTATTCAGGTATTACATGGTTTTGTCAGCAACCAGCTGTACTCTAAGTTCAGCTGCGCAATCTACATTCATATTCATATACATTCATGTATATGCATTCAAACGAGATTAATTTATCAGCATAAAAGAGCCTTTTGAAAGCTGACAACCTTTAATTAGGTATTAAGCACACTTTTTATTAAGGCTACAGTTCTGATTTTTGTTGGTCTGTAAAATTCTAGTTTTAAATGTCATGTTACACTTCTCAACACTGTACTTTATTGGGAATCTGTGCAATAGACCAATGCAGAGTGGAGCACAGCTGTTGAAAATCATACATATTTTATCAAAATACTTCACAAATAAAATAAGAAAAGTTTGGTGGGTATTTAACAGCTTGTATTGACTCATTGCTGTCCTTGTCTCCCACCAGAGCTGTGGTCATCTGCAGCTCCTCACCATGGACCCGTTAGGTTTGTAGTTATTATTTTCTTCCACTTTTGGATGGTGGGTTGAACGATGGCCTGTGGGATGTATGAAACTCTGAGTATTGTTTTACAACCCAACCCTGTTTCTCCTAATCAATATTTCTGACCTAAGTGGTGTCCAGTGCTTTGGAAATTTACCAAAAATACACACAGTGATATCATGACTCAGTCATGAAGAGATGACTCCAGAGAACTGCAGAAAAAGAACAAATTGAAAGAGAATAGAACAAAAGATCTAAAGAAAGAAAAACTGTAGAATGTTTTTTATGGGCGCATTTAACTAATATCTAAAGAAAACTTCAAGAAATTACCACTGTGTTGTCAGGAAAATGGCCAAACAAAACCATTTAACTTCTTTTATATTGTTTTTAGATATTCATGTGGGAACATTTAGAAGAAACTAAAAGGAAATTCGGACCAGATACCTGTAACATCCTAATCGATCTCCGGATACAAAGACTTCAAAACAAACAAGTCCATAAATTGGTGTAAGTAAAATAAAGTGGAAAAATAACAAAGCATAAACAAAAAGAAGACCGAGAACCAAGAAATTAGCTGAACTGTTTTGATCAAGAAATCTCTCAAAACTTGGAAAGTGTGGAACCACAAAAAAACTCCACGATGAGTTGTGGCATACACACTTTGGCTCAGCCTTAGATTTGATCTAATCAGTATTTCATTCAACAACCTGAGCACTCAGAGATGGGCTCAGTCCATTGTGTTCAGTGGGGCTGTAAAATGCTTACTGGTAGGCCCTTCATGGAAAGACCGGTGAAATAAGAGATAAAGCAGGAGCTAATCCCAGTTGAAAACAGACACACACACACACAGCTGCTCCTCAGTTTAGACACATACCAGTGACTTCAATTAGATTACATGTATTGTGGCCTGAATGTTTACAATAGAGCACCCTGGTGAGCAGTCGACCGTCAACAGGGAGTGAAATTCAGAAGGTAAGAGGCGAGAGAGACATTTTCCTCCCCACCTCTGTCTCTTACACTTTGGCTGCATCTGCCAAACAGAGAAGCCACTTATTAGAAGATCCTGAGCTGTCAGCAGAATCGCACACTGCAGGCATCCATTCTTCCACAGCAGACAGACCCACTTACACATTCACTAATACCTCCCATTCTTCTCTTCACCTCCCAGTGTTACTATGTTAAGTAACATGCTCCTCTCACCATGTTAATGTACTCTTTTTCTTTTCTTTTTTTTAACCATCTTTCCACCTCAAAGCATTTTGCTGCGCAGCATCAGTAGCTCTCATGTCATTAGCAGTGTGTGCAGTACCAAAGATTACATCATGCAGGGACATATACGGCTCAACAGATTGGAAGAGATGGTTGCAGAACCGCTGAGGCACCGTGGTTGTGGCCATGTATTTCATTTCCTATCAGCAGACTGCAGCGAAGCGCAAAATGCTGAGTGGAAGAACAAAACCTTTTCATTTGAACCACCTCATGCAATACAGTGGAAAACCCAAATGGAGATCTGAAATACGAAGAGGTATGGATGATTTACAAAAAATAAATGAATAAATAAATCTCCTAAAATGCTATTATTAACAAATTCCTACTTAAGAATACTTTCAGTGCTTCTTTTGCATTTTAGTCCAGTTGAATACATGAAATAGAATTTTAGGTGAATCTCATTTCAGGCCACTTCCGTATCCCAACAACGCATACACAACTCAGTAGATTCATGCTGTATCAGTGGAAAACGTTTTTTTCTGTGGCATCTTTATATTTTACACTTCGGCTATGCTTTGCCAGCGCAGCGGGATGAACTATTAAGCAATTCGGGCGGCGGTTCTTAACGGTGTTACTGTATATACAGTATACAGTTCAGAATCATGCAACATTCATCGCTTTTCATTGGCTTGTTTAGAAGCACAGAAGGCCTTTTATCGGTCTTCAAGTGACAGACTTTCCTCTCCCCCTCTCACTGCAGCTGGGTGTGCTACAGGAGCAACAACCTCCAGGACTATATCCCCCAGCAGTATTTCCTGCCCTGTGTGTACAATGGATGCATTTGCTTTAAGAGTTCTGTATTGGTTTAAAATTAGTGGGGATTTTACGGTGCGGCAGTTTTCTTAGCCCCCAGCCAAGCGTGCCTTCAAGCCGTATTTCATCACGGCTACAGAGTGCAGAAAATAAATTTTAAAGTGGGTAGTTGTGTAACAACTTTCAAATATCAGCAAGTCTGCGGATTGCAATTAGTATGCAATAGCTGAAGGAGGTTGCTGAGCTGAGACTAAATAGAAGTGAAATGGAGGGTCAACCAAAAGGCAGTAACAGACACATGGAGTTATTATGACTTCGGTTTTGTTTCATAGACACAGAGTAAAATGTATCTTCCCACAAAACTGTGATATCAAGAACTAGGTCACTGATTGTAAATAACAGAACGTACGTTCAAAGGTACAGCTGCTTTTTAAATGTGAAATTCTGTATATTTCATGGAACTGATGTGGAACAGGTTATTTGTATAGCACATTTTAGCAACAAGGCAATTTACAGTGTTCAATGTGAACATAAAAAAACATCACATTGCTACACTGGCATAAAACGTGGAATACAGACCAAAATTATTGACGTTTCAATTAATATTAATCAAAAGCAACTGTAAACAATGGATGTTTAGTCCCTAATTTAAACAAAAGCGTGACTCTTTAATTTCCCATAGGTGTAACTGTGTAGACATGGTTGTTTATTCTGTCTGTCTCTTTGTTGCCCTGTGATGAACCGGTGATCAAATTTAGAAAATGGTGTATATAATTGGAGTGAAAACAATTACTTACTGGTAAGCATTTTCAATAAAAAAAGAACTTGCAGTTCTCTCTCTCTTTTTGTTTTCCTTTTATCTTTTAGAGGTAACCTTGCACAGATCCAAGGCTATGTTCTTAGATCAAATATTTTTCGCACGATACATTGTTTTAGTCAAAATGATGAGAAAGATTTCCATAAGTTTCAGTTCACATCCAGATTTTACTCAGATTATACAGATGTCTGGTACCAGATCACATAAGTCAGTAAATAAGACAAACCAAGACCTCAAGACTTTCTGTCCATCACAACTAAGACGAAACAGAATATATTTTCTTTGCGTAGCTAGCCATGCAGTTGTTCTAGATCTATATCTTCTAGTTACTCAAACCTTAGAATTATTTTTGTCCTTGTGGTATCAAATCTGTTTAATTTGCATATTATTAAGAACGACCGGTTTTAAAATAATGAACTTTTTCAAATATGAGCTGTTTACTTTTCGCATTTTAATATTTGTTTTTTGCTCCAAAGTTCATAGTGACCTTTAGGTCTAATTTTGTTTCACAATAGCAAAGTAATGTAGGCTTAATAAAAAATATAAGATTTTTATATGTGCCTGAAGCTTCCTACTTTCAAAATCTAGTTTTGATCTGATAAACAAGCTTCATTGTAATTCATTGAATATGCCTGTATATGTGCACAGGAGACCTGAGGCATTTGACCTTAACTTTGAATTTTGAAGACATTGACAAATAAATTTGACAGATTCATCTTCTCATTATTGTGACATTCAGAAAATAGAAACAATTTTGGGCATTCGAACTGACATAACCCCGGAGACTTACCTTCACACAGCCGGGTAGAAAGCTGGATGTCCATTTTCATTCAGTGAAAGACTAATTGAATTTCATCCAACCGGCTTTTACTGGACTTAAACCTAACTTTTTTTCTCTCTCTCTCTCTCTGCCCTGAAATAGCTTCTATGATTTGATGACCATTGAGTTTAAGTGAATCTTTTGTGTGCACTATCATGTCCGATTACTCTTCCCATTGTGCCTGGTCATTCTTCCAGTCTGAGCGAACAAAAGACATTTCCGATCAGCCCGTGGCATAATCATTCCAGAGCGCCATGGAAAATGGATTGAGGGTTTACAGCTGGGACAGTGTGAGAACGTTGAAGTATGTGATGAAGGAACATGACCGTGTGCCTGTGTGAAAAGAATAAACAGCACTGCATGAGCACGTTTGTTCCCTGGACAACGGCAGTCAATAAAGCATTAAGACAATCACAAAAAAGGGGAACAAGATGCTGCAGCCACCTGGAACTTGTTATGGTATTAATCCAGTTGGGAAAGTCTTCTCTCCACATATATTCAATAGACCCTCATGACAGTCCCTACAACCAACAGCACAGGAAATGACACTTTCACTGGATTAATGTGATGTACACAGCAAATTGTTTGCCTCATACTGTATTTAAATATTCTTAAAAGATCATTAACAATCTTGCAAATGTAAAGTAGCTGTGATGGCATTTTGCTTTCGATATATACATTCTGATGAGGCTAATTTGTCAGAGTTGCCAGAAAGTTTGCTTTGACAATAACCTCTAAGTAAACACATGAACAACTGTCTATTTTTGGCAATTTTTCTTTAATAATAAGCTTTGAGGATAGAAGAACTCCTTATTATCATTTTAATGCTTAGATCCTGCCAAAGATTCTCTGCCGGCTTCAACCTAGGACTTGAAAATAAGCAATCCTGAGCATTTGTGGAGGTGGTCTCAATATGGAGATTTCAGCTATTAGCGGCTGGTGGTGGTACCCACTTCCCGCTGATACCAGGGTTCCACTATATACATATTTAGGGAGGGGTGACATTGATATTTGTGGAATATTACATTTTTCTACCTACTGACAAGAAAAATAGAACTAAAAAATACTTTAAGTTACGTTTCATGTCATTTTATTGTGAAAATTTAAACCTGCTGTTCCACAATGCTTCAGTCTAATCTCTGAATACTCCGCTCTACTGTGATACAAATAAATGCAGCAAATCCTGCATTAATTTAAACTAAAAACCACTGAGTTTGGAAAAAGAGTGAAGAGGCATACAATCTGGGCTGCCTGAGGGGCAGCTTAAAGTTTCTACATTCAGTGATTATTGGGGGAGATATCTCATCTGTTGCTGTTGCTCCAATATGTTTGATCACCTCCAAACACAGCTCAGCTGTCTACCACTAACTTTAGAGCCATTGATGTATCATGTATTGAAAAACTTTATGGAAACGATGGTTTCATTTTCCTCCTACGCACAGTGCAATGTGTTTCTGCGCAAAGTACTAAGCCACAACATAAACCCTGTTATAAGTCCTGTTGGCACCACAGGATCTGTAAGGAAAAACAAGAATGTGATGGAAACGAGGGGAGACTGGGAGGCTTTACTAAGGAGAGGAGTTCTTGAATGATGGCTTCTACCTTTATTCTTGAAAAAACAAAAAAAAACCATCCATTATGTTATGAGAACAAGCTGACCTCCTTCCACCGAACTACATTTGCCTTTCTCTCGGTCTGTGCTCTCTGGGATTAATAACAGTCAGTGCTTGCCTCTGCCTTATACTAGTAAGTAAAAAAAGAAAGAAGCCACTCCCGTCTGGCTCTGGAGTACTCCATTAGAGAACCGAGTGTGCAGATTTTGTTTGTTTGTTTGTTTTTTTCTTTTTTTTTTGCACATTGGATGCACAAATATAATAAGGCTTCATGCTGCAGTTTGGGATGCAACGCCAGTCCGTGGCCAAATGGAGGCCAGTGAAGACGCATCTGTCTAGGTATTGAGAGAGACAGAGATCCCTCCTCACTAAATTACCTTCATCCAGGGAATGGTCTCTGCAGATATGTGCAGCTGTGCACTCACCCACCAGGCACATGCTGCCTCCAACACACTCAGACATGTGCACACGTAAAACTGTTTTAATGCCACACTCTGTAGCATGTCAGTTGGTATCAGCAATTTTGTGCTTACTGCTATGAAGAAGGACCAAAGTGGTGGAAG
Organism: Brachyrhaphis roseni; assembly: GCA_903066815.1. NCBI lineage: Eukaryota > Metazoa > Chordata > Actinopteri > Cyprinodontiformes > Poeciliidae > Brachyrhaphis > Brachyrhaphis roseni. Next base: position 39,645 of record CAEFZY010061568.1, read on the forward strand.
ATAAAAGCCATATTGAAGGACAAGGGAATGGGGAAATTTCTGGGACCATTATAAACCTTCTTAGTAAGGCATAGAAAAATCACAGACTGAAGATAAACAGGAACAGACTCCCAGAGCGTATATTTGGATTTAACCTGATTATTTTTTGCTTGTTCAATAAAGTCAAGCGAGCGATGGGGATTCTCCAACCTGAGCTGTAGATATTTGCAACGTCTCTAGAGTTACCTTGTAAACCTTGCCTGATTCTCAGATTGTTTCTTCACATCAAGTAGACTGCTCGTCTTGGTAGATCTGCCATTTTGAGAAATTCCAACCTTCGGATTTTGTGTAGCACTTAACTGTGCTTTACCGTTCTCTAGAACTTTTTTTTTTTAATGATGTTTCTGCTGTAGTTGCTTGGTCTTTATTGTGCTGTTTATTTATAACTGTTGTTTAACTAACTTATAAGAGCTTCACTAAACAGCATTTATAACAGATCAAATTACGAACAAATTTGTTTTGATCAAACACATAAAAGCTGAGTAAAATCCTTTGCCAGCCTTTTAGAAAGGAAACTAATCAGATCTTCAATCTGAAGACGGTCAATCTGAACTTAAAAGAGAAACCTTATTTACACCCATTAGATCAAACTATTAAGAAAGGAATTAAATTACTTTGGATGAGAAATGCAGCCTAACATGCATCTGTTTTTTTTTGTTGTTGCTTGTTTTCCGAAAGTCTTCAAAAGTTACCCAGCGGCCTTGACGAAAGCCATGATGGGATTTCATCAGGGCCGCATGATATTAGCAAAACATACAATTAAGACACTGTTGCTGAATTTTGGGATTGATTCCAAATATTAACCCAATTTTTTTTATTTTATGGCCTCCGTTACAATGTCTCAACAGTTTTTGGCAGTTTTAGCATCTCACCCATCAAGAATTAAAATCAAAGGCAGGCCAATAATATGATATTGATATGCAGAATATTCATGCATGCCAATCAAAATTTTATGTCCCATCTTATATAGCATTCAACCTACCCTTTGAGATTGCAATATTGCGGTCATATTAATCCAATGCACTTAGCTCTAGATTTCATGTGATTAGATACTGATGTTTTTAATCCAAAACTTTGTGAAATATTTTAAGTGGTATCACTTTTCCTAAGAAGACAAAACTTACTAAATGCTCATTAGCTTTAATTCACCATCACACCAGATGTGTTTGTTATGAACTGGCTTATTTGACAGCTTGGCATCTGTTCTCAGTGACCCACATGCGCCATCAACTCCTACAAGAAGCTAGGCAGTTTTCAACTACCTCTAACTCTCTACGCCAAGCCTTTAAAGCACAGCTTAGATATAATGTATATTTTTTAAACCCTGATATTACTGTCAGATCGGGGACTTAATAGACCTACAGAGACCAGAAAGAGAAGTGGGGGGGGAAAGAACAGAATGACAGCAATAATAAACTAAGTCATACCTTTTTTTTTTTTTCTTGCAGGGTAGCGAGAAGAAGTCATATGATGTTGCCTAAAGCCACTGAGCAAAAATCATTAAGGGAATTCATTTCCCCAAGAGAGAAAACAGCTCCCAGCTGTGAGTAGCACAACAACAGTCTCAGCATTAATCCAGTACCATATTTGACACACAGTTTGTCTCTGTGCCTCCTTGATCCGGCATCTCACACAGGGAGAGGTGATGGATATCTGATGCAAAGGTAAACACTGTTCCCTCACTCCGGTGGCCACGAAGGGCTTGCAGTCACGCGCCGAGCTGGAGACAAACAACATCTCAGAGAAGCGTTGTCCCTGATCGGTTACGCTCGCAACACCAATCAATTCGCCTGCATGAAGGAGCAGACACCAGCAATTTTCTTTGCCCTCATTTGCGTCACTTGCGCTCGCAGCGTGGAGAAGGTATTTTCAGTAACACCTGTTACATGGAGGGATCCCTCTCATTAGTACATCTTCAGTCGCGGGTTTCATCTCCGGGTCTGATTTGCGACTTCTGGGGAAACGCGTCGGGATTTTTGAAAAGCCGAGCTTGTGTTCGGAGGTGTTTTGGTACGCGCCTGCGTGCACAATGGTGCCACAGTCCAGAAATTGATTTGACAAGGAAAGGGTTTGGCTCAGATGAGAAGGTGTGCGCACAGTGGGGGTGTAGCGAGGAGCAAGGACAGCAGTAAATCAGGGGCTCTGGGTCTGCATAGGATTATCAAATCCCACTCTACCAGAAGCCTTTCACTGTAGGTGCATAGCTAGCTGGTAAATCAAATACAGTAGATTTTATTTGCAAGAACAGGCTGATAACGTTTAATGATATTTTGTGTAGTTCATTAACATTTTGTCTTGTTTCAACCATAGATTTCAATGTATTCCATCCACTATGTGGTGGAACATTGATTTTCAAGTCTTACCTCATTTTCCCATTTAAGCTTAGGCTTATTCCACCTCAGTACTGGCTCTATGCTTAGGGTCACTCTGGAATTGCTCTTTTGTCATAACTCCACTCTCTATCAGTTTGGGGGGTTTTTCTTCAAGGATTGTCCTGCCTTGCTCAATTTGCAATCGTCTCTAACCAGCTTTCTTGTCCCTGTTGAAGAAACCCTCATGTTTTGATCTTGCCGCCACTGTCACCATGGGAACAATGTGCTCACGGTGATGTTCCAGGTACTTTACATACAGGCAAACATTTTAGTCTCGTGCAGTTTCAGTAGCTGTCCCACGGAGCTGTGGGACTCTGCAGCTCCTCCAAAGTTAGCAGGAACCTTTTGGTTGTATCTGTGATTAATGCCCATGTTTCATCTTTCGTTTTTGTGACATAAAGACATAATCTTGTCTTAAACTTATTGTAAATGGGGAAACTGAGTGGCCTCCATTTTTCTATTAGTTAAACTATAGAGGGTTCCACCAAGCTTCTGAGTGTCTGTGTGTTTTACACTATTTAATGTATGCAAACAAACACTCAAGTAACTTTGCAATGTCGCCAACTCACTTTTTCATCAATCATGCATTACAATCACTGTGCGTGTGTGTGAACCCTGTGAGTGCTGGACATCATTAATGAATGTCTGATTTCCCACCCTCCCCCCAAGTCTTTGTTATTACATGTGTTTTCAGAAGATTGACAGTGCAGAAAGTGCAGGACTTATTTAAAAGGAAGAAGTTGGCTAAAATATCTAAAGGGAATTATCAGGCTAGAAACAGAAGCAAAAAAAGAAAAAAAAAAACGATTGGGAGATAAATCACCCCCTCCTCAGTTTCCCATTCTTTTAGTATTTGATGTGTTTTCAGAGTGTTAACTTGTGAAGAGGAACTGAAGGATCTGAGGTCCTAACTAATCTTATTCAGCCTTGGTCTCAGCCGCGTTCTTCTAATGGGCCATCGGCACTCTATATCTGGCTGACATTTTCCAGTAGCTTATCAGCTGCTTTGTCTATGTGCAAGAGTGATGTTTGGGTCTGTGATTACACCCTGACCTTTAGTTGGACACAGAGATAAACAATGCAAATTCTGGTAAATAATAGGCTACGCGCACTCCAGGTATTACTGCTCAGGTTCAAAATTAAAGCAAAACTGCATCTGAAAAGGTAAACGTTCTCATTGTTCTGTAATATTTACAGTACTGTAGTGGCGGGTGTGCTTGCCTGACCCAGTCCTTTTACAGATCGTGTTAAACAGGACAGTTTAACACCGTCTCTAAATGTATTTATTGAACGGCTCGTCCGGTGTCCACAGAATATGTCCGCAAGTACTTGGCAAATTTGAGTTGAGCCTTTGTCTCCCTCTTTGTTTGCGATGTGTTTGGCCTTGGGACTTTCCCATGGATGACAATTTTTCCAAAGTTCTTTTTGATGTGGTTCTTGGTTCTTCTGTGACCTTCTGGATGAGACATGAATTCACCCAGGAGTATTTTTGGTTGGGAAGGTTAATCTCCACTCTGTGGGTTCTCACGGTGGTTCATTGCAGCTTTGAAAGCCCTTTCAGACTGAAACACGTCAGTAACATTGTTGCTAATGTGTTGTTGAGCTGCTTTAGATCAACAACACTGTTAGCCTTTTTCATGTTAGATGTGTTAGATGTAGGCAATTTCTCAATTATGCAGTTCTGAACAATAATAAGTTATGAGCAGTGAAATGCAACCAAATTAAAAGTTATTAATTTGAAAAAGGACAGGTATATTTGCACACAGGCAATTGTCTTTATGGCCTTTTAATTAAAAAAAATCATTTTTGAAAATTGCATTTTGCTTTTACTCAGTCTGTTTATTTTCTGATATTAAAATTAGTTTTCTGAACAATCTGGTCCATTGTAGGGGTGACAAAAATAAAATCCACAAGAAATTCATCAGATGGAAATGATTTGTAACAACACATTACCACTTTGAAATTTACATGACTTCTTCTGTTATTAGAAAAACATTGCAGATTGCTTTGACACTGACATTACCTGTATAAGTTGCTGTGTGGACACAAAACCTGCAGGACCCTCTGAAAGTTCAACACAAAAACAAAAGAAAAATATCTTCACAGTTAACTGATTGTATTATTTTGGGAGGTTTGGCTGACCAAAAAGAAAGAACAAAATTAAAAAAACAGCAACCAAAACTAAGCGCAGAGCAGCAACTATGAAAAAAAATCATACATAAAAAAGACAGACTCAAAATTCGAGCATCAAACAAAACTCAAGACCGAATCCCACAGACTGGAACAAGTACTTTATACCTCTTATGCACCAGGATTTGCTTTGAGGTGGAAAATGATGCTCCTGCTGACCTTTGATCTCTCCGCTGTATCGATTGTCAAAGTTTCGCCACAAAACTTTTATGGAGTCAACTTTTGGCAAAGTTGTTGCTGCGCATCTCTTCCAGGAAGAGATGCCTCGGTTTCACCCCGGCTCTCTTCATTTATTTTTCATAATGATTTTCACGTCTGCTCACCAACTCAAACCGTGGCTCCTGGTTCAGTCACGTTCTCTCTTCTCCCTCATTGATTTCTACAATGTGCATCCGCAGCCCGAATTAGTGTTGTTCTGTTGAATAATCCTGTGTGACTGCCTGAGCACTCATTAAAACTTTGTTGAACAAATAAAGTAAACCACCCACATCAAGACTTTAATCACCCGAACAGCTTGGCTTTTATTAATATGACTGTACTTCTTTCGATTTATTACAGCACCCCACAGGAGCCAATTGATTTAGGCTTTGCTTTTAGAGTCAAGAAGTAAGGCCCATAAAGTAAAAATGGTCCTCTAAGACAGGCCGCTAAGGATCTGTTAAGTTGTCTTGTATTTGTTTTCTTTGCTCCTCATCAGAGCACATGAACTGTTTCATTCTAGTCTTTCCTGTCGACTTCATCCGTTCATCCATGAAGGGCACATTATAGGCTGAATATGTCTTTCAGTGCCTTTATCTTTTTAAATTGTTGTGGTGTGAAAACTGGCCTTTTTCTGTGCTCACTGACCTAGATCATTTTGCTCGCCCATGCAAAAAGTAAATTCAAAGTTGGTTACATTCTTAGGAGATGAAACGCATCCGACAAGAGAACCTGCTAATGATTATTGCGACAGTCCATCAATATTTTTTTCAGATTAATGATTTTTTTTAATCCCTTCTATTTACAGTACCAGTGCATGTCATGTCATACCTTTGCAAGAGTTTCAACTTTTTGTTACTTGTTACCATGGTAAATCTCACATTAGTTTAGTTTTTGTGTATCAACCCTAGTTGAGAAAACTCTGTTTCCAAAAACATTGGGCCACTTGCCTTGACACATACATGACTTGGGTGACATTCCATTCTTTATTTATATATTAAAAGTGGAATCGCTATATTTTGATACGCTGTTGACCCATCCATTTGCAGCCTGAATCAACATGCTAATGTCCCATTTTATCCGACTTTTACGTTATTGACGTCAGACACACGTTTAAAACTGACTTCTCTACTGAAGTTGCAGTCAATGCTGCTCAAACCGCCATTTCTATTGGCTTAGCTTTCTTTTTGTTAGCTTCCTGTCTTGTTATGATTTTTTGAGACAATACTGTCTGCGCATGAGTGTCGCTTTCGGATCATCAACGTTCAGTAACTGCCTAAAATAATGGCTTCTTTTTTGCCAAAAGTGATCTTGAATAAAAAATTAAATTATTAATAGTAATAATTACCACCTCAATCTTTCCACAATATATATTAGGTAAAACTAAAAATCCAATTTAAGATAAACATCTAAATTTAGTTTTGCCACCTGCTGGGTGAATATAGCCATATATTTTAAAGTACTACTGTGCACTTTAAGTTAACTTTTCTAACTAGATTACTTTTGAATAGGGCTGGGGAAAACATATATTGCAAATTATTTGATATCACAATAAGACTTTACTTATTGTGTGTATTGTGAAAAAGGGCATTTAAAAAGATAGTTATGCTGAATGTTTAACAACAGCAATTACAAAGAAATAACATACAACTCTAATCTGAATTTTAAATTTCTAGATTGAGAGACCACCGTCAGCCCAATATGGATAACGGGGAAACCTCAAGGTTGTGTGCTTGGTCCACTGCTTCTCACACAGCAGTGAATTCACAGATGAGGCCTGAAAATGTACTTTATGGTTGATTTCATGGTTGAGGGGCTCATTTATTGGAAAGATGACTCAATAAAGAGGGAAGAGATCCAACTGTAAAACTTTCTAAACTGTAGAATATATGAATATATAGATATATATATAGAGAGAGACCAGAAGCGAAGCTTGCAGTCCTGATTATAAAAAAAAGTTTATTAATATATTTCTTTTAAATAAAAAAACACTCCGACTTTGGAAAACAACTTCAGTCCCTCACTTCACGTCAGGGTGCCTAGAATGCTTAAGTGACGCTGTTGCAAAGGGTCAATAGTTTGGGTCATGCAAAACTGATCTGATCATTTCCATAGCAATGAGCAGAAGCAAGACATCCCACCAGTGACCTCATTGTAGCTATGACCTCATCTATGACTCATCTAGATCGAGGAACATCTGAGGTTATAAATGCTTGTGTTTCAAGACCTCAGCTCATATGCAAGCAACTCTTCAAACTTCAACATTGTTACTCGCAAGTATTTTCAGAATGTCGGATATGTTGGTTGGTGTGTGTTTTCATCTCGGTTTCAGACTTGGATATTTAGTTACCTCTGGCATGAAGAGAGTTTTTGATAAACTCCTTCCTGCCAGCAATTTAGAACAGAGTACTGCTCCGAACAAGACGAGTTCCTCCAAATACAATGATTTTGACCATTTTCTTTTTAGTCCATCTCCAACAGTGAAGCAAATCTCCCCGGCTGGGGAGGTTTGCTTTGAAGAGAGTACCCAGGAAAGGCAAACTTCTGCGGCTGCAGAAGAATAAAATGTTGATTTGGTATTTTTATGTTCTTTGATAATCAACATTATTGTTCTTTTATAACTTGTTATTTCTTTGGGTGTTTTTGGGTATTTTGTTATTTGCTGAAACTTATTATTGCCCCATAGTATTGTGTGAATTGATCAGGAGCTGCACTCCTGAGTTGACTCGTGTCGGGCTCTGATTGGTCGTTCTCAGCTCATGATTGGTTCATGGTCAGAGAACGGCTACCCCTGATTGGATGGCTCGCCTGAAGCGTCAGGATTGGCCATCAGAGTCTTCTGTTAACACCAGAGTCTGTGGTGTGTCGCGTTAGAACAAGTTGAGTCTACCACGTGGTGTGCTAAGCTACTTCTCAGGCTGCTGACTCTCCGGCCTTGGGTTACGGTAAGAGCATTGATTGAATCAAGCATCACGTGTTTAGTCATAACGGTGTTTTTTACTGTATTCTGTGGGGAATAAATCGAGCACATTTAATTCTAGCAGAAACAGCGTTTGGTTTCGTTTTTGCCGCCGATCTCCTTCGATCCTGATTTAAAATTTCATAAAACACATGGATATCATGTAAACAGCACCAGAGATGCAATAAGTTTATAGCAGGTGTGTGAATGATCTAATGATCAGACTGTTGATTGCAGCCAGTCTACATTGTTAGCAGAACTGGAGGGCCCAAAACCACATTTCGCTTAGGGCCCCATGGAGACTTGGACCGGCCCTGGTTCTGGTGTCTCTCATCACTCCCAGATGGGACCGTCTCGTTGCAGAGAAACAAGCTCAGGGCTCCCAATAAATTGTCTTTATCACGACTTAAGGTTTTCATGAAAGTAAAATGTTCATTTTTGTGGCGCATCTGTATCTTATTTTGAAGGGATATGTAAACGTTACCATAGTGACCAGAGTAAGAGAGCGTTAGGGCAGTAGACGAGAGGAGAGGAGTGGAGCTGGTGAGTTTTAGGTCTGGTTCACATGACATGATTTAAGGATTGTCAGCTGATTTTCCAAACCTCTGATCACACAGGAGCTGATAAAAGTCCAACAGGTTCGATTAGTTCATGTGTCCAGCCACACGGCAGGAGCAACACGCCACACAAGAACCGATTCACTCATGAACATCCCGATTCCATGAGAAAATCCAGTAAAATCCCCGACATACCATAAGTGAATTTAGAATAATCAAACACGGATGATGATGTAGAAACAGTAGTGATAATTTGTGGACTCATTTTGAGCTAGTGCTATTCATTCATCAAGCCCTGACTGAATGAATAGCCTATTTATAACCTATTTATGTCACGTTAATGATGAATAGTTCTTTCAATTACTCGAGTAATCAGATTAAAAAAAATGTATCAAATAAAATATTGGTAAATCTTGCATAACACCAGTGTTAGTATCAGATATCAATATCAGTCCAATTTTTCATTTTTGAGCTTCCCTAACAGTTACCTGTTTGTAGTTTAGAAAACTAACCTGTAACAATAACAGCTAATTTTCTAAGTTAACCTGAAGAAAAGTTATACAAAGATCTGAAATTATGTTCAATTTAATAATAAAGAGGCAGGGACACAAATACAGTTATAAAAATGTTTAAACTTCAGCTTTTATTTTATGTATTCATCTTCAGTCAGTCTAATAGATGAATCCTCACCTTGCCTTGTACCTGTCAAGCTTTGGATTTCAGAATAAGGGAAATGTCACCTGGAGTCGGGGAGGGAAGGACGTCGCTGCAGCAAACAGAAAGGGGCGGGACTTAGCTCTGAAAGAAGAAACTGTAAACCAGGTGAGCTGTGATGTCATCAGTTATACAACATCTATCACATTTACTTTCAGTTTGAATTCACCGTTTAAGGTGTGGTCCAGTCCGGTTGTTGTGTCTCTGTTTGTTGTTCAGATTATCTTCATCAACACTTTGGATCATTTGAACAAACTGTAAGTTTCATTTATTTTTTTTATCCTACTTGAACTTTGACTTTATGAACTTTCCTGCTAGTTTTTGCTCTCTGATGTTTAGAGAACATGTTCACTTCTGATTTCAGTTGAAAGTTTCATCTCTCTCCTGTTTGAAGGTTAATCTGGAGGATTATTAGATTATTTAGAACTGGAATGATGAACAGCTGATGTTTCTTTGTTTACTTCTCAGAACAAACTGTTTCATGATTTCATTTCCTGGAATCAAACTCTGGTCTCCACTGTTAAACTCAGAAACAACAGTGTCTTGTTGCTTCCTTTAAATATAAAATGTTAATGTATATTATTATTAGTATTATAAAATAGTACTGTTGAAATGTGTTCAATTCAGTCAGCTTATTAAGTAGTTAATCTTTGACGCATCAGTGATCTTTAATTGCAGTTACACATATTTCACAAGGGTAAATATAAGTATTATTATAAGTAAACCAATATTAGTAAAAGTATTTTACTTTGAATTTTATGCAATTACTCAAAATGTTTAGGTTTTATTCTTTAAAACTTTCATGCTTTGAAATAAGGAGCAGTCTCATCTATATTTATAAATCTCTGCAGGCTGGAAACTTACTTCCTCTTTTTCCAGGAAACCTGCTTTTTCTGTCTCATTTCTCTGTCTGACTAGGATTTTTTTAATGATTAAATAGAGAAAATAAGTAGAAATAAAGCAAAGTTTGCAGGACACAAAAACAACACACACAACCAGATTTATTTTAATGAAGTCTAAGTCTACTGCTGGGTCTAGATGTTACTTGTGTGAATATTTTTAAAGGTAACTTTATTTATTGTTACTGTTAAAGTAAAATTTCCAGCATGGGGAAATGGGATGAACTCCGATTTTCTTGACATTGGGGAAAAAATCCCAGAAACTGGAAGATCAGATTTAGACAGAAAAGGTTATTGAAAATCTCCTGGTTATTCACCAAATATTGATTTCTGAATCTTCCTGAGTTAATATATTAGTATTGTTGTTTCTAAATTAACTTGTTTTCTTTGCATTATTTGAGGTCTGAAGATCTTTGTTCTTATTTTCACCATTTCTCATTTTCTGCTAATAAATAATTGGAATTTCTGAGAAATGTTGTCAGTAGTTCATAGAATAAAAGAACAATGTTCATGTTACTCATATATGTATAGAAAAAAGTAAAATCAGAGAAACTGATCATTTTAAGGGGTTTCTTAATTTTTTCAAGAGCTGTATTTGGATCATTTAAAAATCACTTAATCTGTTATTAATAACCAGACAATATGCAGGTAAGAGTTTCACCACCAGAGGGAGACAAAC